>JASANB010007369.1:0-15363 GCA_030248155.1 Sabatieria punctata | reverse complement strand
CTGTTAGGTTAAAATGTTTTAAAAACCATTTAAAAAAAGCTTTTCTTGAAGGCTAAAAAATTTTTTTGAAAAAAAAAAATGCAAATTAAGGCAAAAAGTGGGAAAATTCATGTGCTTACATCATACATGGGCCGGAAAAATCCGTGGAGGGTATAGAGACCTCGGGGGGGGGGGGGGGTCCCCGAAAAAAGGCCAAAAAACGCCTATTTTGCCTTAAATAAGCAAAAATTTTCTCCCTCCGGGAGGGGGGTATGGCCGGCCGAGGAGGGTATTGACCGTGAGGGGTATACCCCACACCCCCGGCCCATGTATGGCTTAGATGGAATATTTAGTAAATTCTTTGGAAGCAGCCAACGTTTTATCTAGCAACCTGCATAATACTTCTTTTGCGCTGAGCCTAACAGCGACAGCTTAAGAGTCAGTTCGCGAGAGAATCGACCCTGCTATGTGCAAATCGAAAAATCGGCCATCGCTAAAACTTAGCTCTGGGGTCTCTAGTTTGGGGAAGTTGTACCTAACGATGACTTATGCTAAACTTGAAGAGCACAGCCTCCTGCGTGTCCTTGTTCGCCAGAGGCAGGCCTCGGAAGTAGGCTCACCAGCAAGCAAAACCGGCCACTTGAGGTGTCATGTTTGACTGAGCATAACTTGCGATTCCGGCCAGCTAGAACCTTGTAATTCATGGCAATCGAATCGCCATGTCATGGGCTTTCTTTTGACATAGAACCCGAGCTTTTCCCTTGCTTCGTTCGGTCCCCACATCACGAAATTTGGAAAAAATCTCGAAAATTCGGCATGGTGAAATTTACTAAATTGGATTTTTCTCGAAAACAAAAAACCGAACCCCCTGGGAGATTGCTTTATTTTATAGCCCCGCAAATTGCGCTTCTAACGGTGTATAGAAGTCGCCAAAATGTGTTTCCTTGCAAGTTAAATCGCCGCTCAAAGGTCAAGGACAACCAAAAATTGGCATATTTGGCGTTGTTTTTGTATGTATGTATGTATGTATGTATGTATGTATGTATGTATGTATGTATGTATGTATGTATGTATGTATGTATGTATGTATGTATGTATGTATGTATTGAAACGAAGTAGAGAGTCTTTACTAGTAGCTCTTGTATCGGCACCAATGAAACGAAGTAGAGAGTCTTTACTAGTAGCTCTTGTACACAACACACGCACACACTCTCAAACGCGCACACACACACAACTGCTCGGTAACTCGCTAATACAAACACTCCTCAAACTATCAAACTCTTCATCATGTATGTATGTATGTATGTATGTAATGTTCACATTGTTTATTTGAGAATTCATATGTATGGTATACAGACAAGGCAATAAGCATCCAACCAATGAAAACGTATTGCTCACTTTAATATTAACAAGAATGTGTCTTGTGAAAAAGCAATAGCACTGGTGAGTTTTCAGTTTGACATCATGTTCACTAAACATGCAACAGACACACATTGTAACTCACACTGGTCAGATATCTCACGCCGGCTCCACAATGTTAAACCAATGGGGCCACATTAACGCAGATCTTACATCGTAGTAGTAATAGCTGTGGCTACTATTGCAAAGTGTGGTTTGGTAGATTGCCTCAATAAACCTAGAATCATTACAGAGTAGTTAATTATTTGAGAATTCATATGTATGGTATACAGACAAGGCAATAAGCATCCAACCAATGAAAACGTATCGCTCACTTTAATATTAACAAGAATGTGTCTTGTGAAAAAGCAATAGCACTGGTGAGTTTTCAGTTTGACATCATGTTCACTAAACATGCAACAGACACACATTGTAACTCACACTGGTCAGATATCTCACGCCGGCTCCACAATGTTGAACCAATGGGGCCACATTAACGCAGATCTTACATCGTAGTAGTAATAGCTGTGTGGCTACTATTGCAAAGTGTGGTTTGGTAGATTGCCTCAATAAACCTAGAATCATTACAGAGTAGTTAATAGCAATAGTTGAAAACCAATCCAAGAGGCAGTCAATGATTGATTGATTGATAGTGATAACATACCATGCATCCTAGTCTTCATAATCATCAGATTTTTGGGTCAGGAATATCTGTAGCTTTCTGATTTCTCCAATGTCAAAGTCATTTAGTGTAACGGTGTGGTTGGATGATGGGTAAATATAGTAGAGTAGTCCAGCAACAGCTTTCCGCAGACTATGAACACAACCTGATAAAGTCCAAGTCTCTGGGCAGCGAGTTCAAAGCAGTGAAGAGTCTGATGAAGAAATGGAAGCCGATAAAACAGTCGTTTATGAGACTCCAAACCAACATGAGCTTTTCGATTGTCCAGAAGAAGGTTGTAGTCGAAAATACCAGTTTTATGGCAAACTCATCAGACACCTTATCACTGGAACTCACCATATGCTGCCAGAAAGACAAACAATGCAAGATGTGGCACAGCAAATGTACCAGCAGAATATTTTCACAAGTTCAAATGACATTCATAGACAGATTGAGAAAGAAGTTGACACTGAAGAAGCAATCAACAGTCAATGCACCACTGGATGTAAACCACTAGAATCTGGCTGGGCTCTGCGGGAATCTGCTCTGAACATTCGGTTTAGCTGGAACCAGGTGTCCTGGTTAGATGAAAAATTTGATGTAGGTCATGCACAGCGAATGAAGGAACGCTGGCGAAAGAAATGCCTTACGTTTGGGATTATACTGGTATGCACAACTATAACCGATGAATCAATGTTACCACACAGCTGTTAATACCACCTCCATACACGTTTATGTTGCAGATAGCTCTGCACTTCGTTTCCAGCCTGATGAGTACCTTACAGAGCAGCAAATTATGTCATACTTTTCCCGAAAAGCCCGCAGTGATGGCAGGGGTGCCAGGCCAAAAGGTCCTCCGCAAAAGCGACAGCGAACTGAAAGTAATAGTAATTACTATTTGTTCACTATATTGCTTCTTCAGCACGGTTTGGATTGCATTGCAACTCTGTCTATGTGTTAGTACCTGATGATGAAGGTGAACAAATTGATGCTGAACAGCCCCAAGATACCTATGACTACACTTATGTACACCGCAATGAATACATAAATGATCCAAACTTCGAAACCATCGAGGATGAACTGAGGCGCAACAGAAATGGGTGACCTGCTTCTGACACTGATCTTTAGGACATTTCAGACCTTGTTGGTGTTGGCCTTTTGTCTGTGTTTTTCATCTACTGTGACTTTACTTACAGTTTCTAATGAATGGCCTAAATCTCAGGCAGTGTGAACATTACATACATACATACATACTGAAACGGATTTGTATGTAACAACCACCGCATTAACCCTTGTGTCATTGTTTGTTTTGCAAGTAAAGTGCTCTCCCGTTTCATTTGGTGCCGAGACCCGTTGTTTTGTTGTGTTGTGCACCCACAGTTTACGACCTCTGCTACTACTCTAGTTCTTCGACTCCTACCACTACCACAAACCCACCATGGTTCGAACCAAGAAACCGACACCTCCTTCCACTTCGCCAACCACTTGTTCCACCCGCCGCAAGAGCAAGATGCCTCCTAAGTCTGCCCACACTTCTGCGGCTGCTTCCCGTTCTTCCTCTCACTCATCAGTGCATCTCTCCGTTAGTCAAATCAACCTCGCAGCCGCTCCTCCCATTCGCCCGCCCACGGTTCCTCCTACCCTTTCGCAAGATGACGACCGCCCTCCTCAGCTCACCACTACAGATTTCCTTCACTTCCTCCAACAACAACAACAACGCCACGACGAACAACTTACACGCCTCTTACAACAGCAACAACAACAACAGGAACGTTTAATCGCAGCCCTCAATGATCGCCCTCGCGCCGTTCAACCTCAACTTTCTGTCAGCCTTCCGCGCCCCTCTACCTACTGTTTCAATCAGTCGGCCAACGACGTCCCATTCACTCGCTGGTCCGCTGACGTCGCCACTTTCGTGCAACAATCCGGTCTCCCGTGGCGCAAGGTATTGGAAGACACTCTCGACACCGCCGCTCGGCAACAATTCCATTCGCTTTCGGACGCCCAGACAACCACTCTTGCTGCCGCGCTCACTCATCTCGAACCTCTCCTGCAACCGGCCGAATCCCCTATCCAGGTCGCCCTCACCTTACTCCAACAGCCACCCACTTCCGACGTCATCCAGCTCGCCAACCATTTCAAGTCTCAGATGTCCCGTCTTCCGTCCGCGGAGAGTATCGCTGCAGCCGTGTTTGTCAACCTCCTTCCCTATCAAGTCAAGAAGCATATGATTCACCACCTCTCCGATCCCGCTCAGCCTCACGACATCCACTCGGTCACCACAGAAGCTGTCAAGTACTTCAACACCAAGCAGGCAATCACCAGTTCTCTCAATCATCATTCTTCTCCCTCTTCAGCCTCACAACAACGCGCGTCCTCTGATTCCCCTCCCAGGTGTTACAACTGCAATAGAGTCGGCCATCTCGCTCGCCAGTGTCGTTCGCAGCAACTCTCTACCAAGCCGGCTCCCAAGTCTACTCCCATCTCTCCTATTCGTCCCGTTGTTTGCCGTATTGTTCTCAGCCCTCAGCCGTGCTCTCCCTCCCCTTCACCTCAAGACGCTTGTCAGGCGCAGAGACAGCCCAACTGACACTCGTCCGCGGGGAGTGATCACCAGTTTTCGCCGGTCGCTACCAGAGTTCCTGGCAGGGTCAAATGGTTCAATCCTGCAATGGGCTACGGCTTCGTTTCCCGCTCCGATAACAACTCAGACTGCTTCGTTCACTCGTCCGCTCTTACCTCCGGTCGCCCTCATTCTTCTCATTCAGACCCAGGTCTTTTCCGGGGCGAGCCAATTTCCTTCCACGTGGTGCCCGACCCTTGGGGGCGTACCGACTGCGCGGTCAACATCTCGGCAATCCACTATGTCCATGGGGAGTGATGAAACGGATTTGTATGTAACAACCACCGCATTAACCCTTGTGTCATTGTTTGTTTTGCAAGTAAAGTGCTCTCCCGTTTCAATACATACATACATGATGAAGAATTTGATAGTTTGTGTGAGTGTTTGTAGTATCGTGCTATCGAGTGGTTGTGTGCGTGCATCCGAGAGTGTGTGTGTTGTTGTGTTGTATACCAGATTCTACTATTAAAGTCTCCACTTCCTTTCATAGTGGTTGTGTGCGTGCATCTGAGAGTGTGTGTGTTGTTGTGTTGTATACCAGATTCTACTAGTAAAGTCTCCACTTCTCTTTCATTGGTGCCGAGGACCCTTCAAACCCACCTTCAATCAAGTTCTACTACCAGGTCCAAGTTCTACTGCGAGTCTTGCATCAAGTTACTCCCGCTTCAACCTCCATGATCATCAGGCACAGCCGTGCCCCATCTGATGCTCACATGACAACACCTACTTTCCATGATCAACTCCAACTTCTATGAGAACAAAACCAGCGTGATTTCGAGCAACAGCAGCGATGGTGGCAGCAAAGGCAGATCGAACAACAGCGGCATGATGACCACTTCAACCGTCTGCTCGCTCAGTACCTGTCTCGACCCCAAGCAGCTCATATATGAGAGGAAGAGGCTTTGCTTTCTGGCACTTCGGATGTCCAAGTCGACTCATTAAACACTCCCTTTACTGGGTTAATGGCGGCTCAAGTGACAGTGAAGGAAGTCGAGGAGAAGAAAGAATTGGAGGAAGATAAAGAGGCGATGTTAGAAGATGGAGCTCCGGATGTTCTTTGTTTGGCAGAAGGCCATTTTGAGTCCAGTTCTGTTGATGTTGTGCAGCAAGCACCTTTTCAACGCGCGCTTTCTGGGGCACACGTGGATGAACCCGACGATGTGACCTCTGCCGACACTAAGGATTCGGCTTTTCTTCAGGACATCCAAGATGGTTCAGTTGTTGCTAGTGCAGTTTGCTCAGTTCAGGACGGTCCTGTTCTCTTAGATGTGGGAAGAAGGAAGAGAAAGAGGAGAAGGAAGAAAGGGAAAGAAGAGAAGAAATTTGAAGAGAAGATGGAAGTAGGGAGCAGAAGGAAGGAAGAAGAAGAGGAAGAGAAAGACGTTATGTGGATGAAGAGGAAGAGAGTAAGGGAAGTGAGACGAGGATGGCATTCAGTTACAGATTATTCTGTGTTCTTTGAGTTGGTTAGAAGAGAAGGAGGAGGAAGAGGAATGATGGTGAGGAAAAAAGTGATGAGACGTGAGATGACGAGAAGAGGAAAGAAGAGGATGATGAGGAGCAAGGTGATGAGAAGAAGATGGAAGATGAAGAAGAGAAAGAGGATGAAGAGGGTTAAGAGAAGAAGGAGAGAAAGGAGAGTGAGAGGAAGAGGGAAAAGAGTGAGAAGAAGAAGACAGAGGGAAAGAATGATTGTTTGTTCGAGTTTGTTGCCCAAGAGGTGGCATTCCGTTTCTCCTATGACAAGTCACCAGTTGAAGGCAAAGGCACAGAAAGGCCGAAACATCGCGCGCAAGAGATCGAACCAGTACCATGTCAGTGCAGAGCAACTTACTGGTGATGCCGAGTCAACAGAGGCTGAGCGGTTCTCGCTCATTCCCCGATTGTCAGGCACAGCGGCGGCCAGTCGACACTCGTCCAAAGGGGAGTGATGAAGAATTTGATAGTTTGTGTGAGTGTTTGTAGTATCGTGCTATCGAGTGGTTGTGTGCGTGCATCCGAGAGTGTGTATGTTGTTGTGTTGTATACCAGATTCTACTAGTAAAGTCTCCACTTCTCTTTCAATACATACATACATACATACATACATACATACATACATACTGAAACGGAGTTGAGAGTCTTTACTAGTAATCTGGTACACACAACACACACGCACTCTCAAATGCACACACACACAACTGCTCGATAGCACGACACTACAAACACTCACACAAAACTACCAAATTCTTCATCACTCCCCTTTCAACGAGTGTCGACTGGCCGCTGCTGTGCCTGACAATCGGGGAATGAACGAACTGAGAAAACTGCTCCGCCTCTGTTGACTTGGCATCTCCGGAAAACTGCTCTGTATCGACACCGTATTGACCCGATCTCTTGCGCGCCACGTTTCGGCCTTTCTGTGCCTTCGTCTTCATCTGGTGACTTGTCATGGGAGAAACTGGATCACATCTCTTGGCCAACAAACTCAAACGAACTAACATTCTTTCTGTCTGCCTTCCTCTTCTCTTACTCTTCATCCTCTTTCTCGCCACTCTCTTCATCCACACAACTTCTTTCTCTTCCTCTTCTTCTTTCGTTTCTTCTTCTTCCTTCCTTCTGCTCCCTACTTCTATCTTCTCTTCAAACTTCTTCTCTTCTTTCCCTTTTTTCCTTCGCCTCTTTCTCCTTCTTTTTCCCACATCTAAGAGAACAGGATCGTCCTGCACTGAGCAAACTATACTAGCAACAACTGAACCATCTTGGACGTCCTGAAGAAAAGACTGGAACAAAGCCGAATTCTTAGCATCGGCAGAGGCAGAGTGCGTGTGTGTGTTGTGTGTACCAGATTACTAGTAAAGACTCTCAACTCCGTTTCATTGGTGCCGAGGACCCTTCGAGCCTACCTTCAGCAAGTTCTTCTACAAGCCACGCTACAAGCCCCTGTCTCGCTTCCAGTCTCAATCAAGCTCTGGTCCCTCATTCCGTGATCGTCAGGCACAGCCGTGCCCCACCTGATGCTCACATGACGTCCCCTACCTTTCATGATCGTCTCCAACTTCTACGAGAACAATGCCAGCGTGATCTCGAGCAACAGCAGCAATGGTGGATCGAATGGCAGATGGAACAGGCCGAAGAGCACCAGCGCCTCGATCGTATGTTCGCCCATTACCTGTCTCAATGCAGTAAGGCTCCTGTGAAAGAGGAAGAAGTTTCGTGTTCTGGCACTTCGGATGTCCAAGTCGGCTCGTTAGACACTCCCTTCACTGGGTTAACGGTCGATCCTCCGTTCAGTGGGCACTCCAGTTCAGAGAAAGAGATGGTTTCGGTTGAAGATGTTCTCGTTTTGCCGGCAGAAGATTCGGCTTTATTCGTGCACTCAGTTATCGAGGAACCTATGGTCTTTGACGTGGATAGAAGAGAGGGAGGAAAACGGAGGAAAGTAAAGAGGAGAAGAAAGAAACGAATGAAGAGGGATGACGCGCAGTTAGTTGATGGAGCTCCAGCTGTTCTTTGTTTGGCGGAAAGCCGTTCTCAGTTTGTTTCCATTGATATTGTGCGGCAAGCACCTTGTGAAGTTATCAGCTCTGGTTTTCGTTTGGAGAGGAGAAAGGAGAAGTTTGGAAGAGAAAAGATGTTTAGAGGAGGAAGGAAAAAGAGGATGATGAGGAGCAAGATGTTGAGAAGAAGGTGGAAGGTGAAGAAGAGAAAGAGGATGACGAGGAGAAAGAGGACAGTGAGAGGAGGAAGAAAGCGAGTGAAAAGAAGGAAGAAGAGAAGGATGAAGAGAAGGTTGAGAGTAAAGAGAAAGAGAAGAAGGCAAATGGCAGTTCGTTTGAGTTCGCTTAGTAACAGATGGAATCCGGTTTCTCCCATGACAAGGCAACAGGTGCAAGCGAAGGCACAGCAAGGCCGAAACACCGCCCGCAAGAGATCGAGTCAGCGTGGTGTCAGTGCAGAGCAGCTTACCGGAGATGCCGAGTCAACAGAGGCAGTCACAGTTCGTTCATTCTCCGATTGTCAGGCACAGCGGCGGCCAGTCGACACTCGTTGAAAGGGGAGTGATGAAGAGTTTGATAGTTTGTGTGAGTGTTGTTGTGTGTTTCTTCCTGTGCGGTTGTTGTGTATGATTCAGTGAGTGCGCGTGTGTGTGTGTTGTGTGTGCAACTCTACTAGTAAAGACTCTCAACTCCGTTTCAATACATACATACATACATACATACATACATACATACATACATACATACATACAAAAACAACGCCAAATATGCCAATTTTTGGTTGTCCTTGACCTTTGAGCGGCGATTTAACTTGCAAGGAAACACATTTTGGCGACTTCTATACACCGTTAGAAGCGCAATTTGCGGGGCTATAAAATAAAGCAATCTCCCAGGGGGTTCGGTTTTTTGTTTTCGAGAAAAATCCAATTTAGTAAATTTCACCATGCCGAATTTTCGAGATTTTTTCCAAATTTCGTGATGTGGGGACCGAACGAAGCAAGGGAAAAGCTCGGGTTCTATGTCAAAAGAAAGCCCATGACATGGCGATTCGATTGCCATGAATTACAAGGTTCTAGCTGGCCGGAATCGCAAGTTATGCTCAGTCAAACATGACACCTCAAGTGGCCGGTTTTGCTTGCTGGTGAGCCTACTTCCGAGGCCTGCCTCTGGCGAACAAGGACACGCAGGAGGCTGTGCTCTTCAAGTTTAGCATAAGTCATCGTTAGGTATAACTTTCCCAAACTAGAGACCCCAGAGCTAAGTTTTAGCGATGGCCGATTTTTCGATTTGCACATAGCTGTGAAGAACAAGGGTCGATGTTCTCGCGAACTGACTCTTAAGAAATCCTTCCTTAGGATTCACCTAGAAGTGCCTCTAATAGTCTAAAGACAATTTTCGGTGAAATTATGCATTTATACTATTATTGGCAGTGTTTAGACCTGTATTGGCGTTTTCGAACAGGTTTCTTAACTGACTTGAGGTGCAAAAGTGGAAAATTTGTTGTAACTACCTGTACTAGCACGCTGACACCTTAAAGACGATTTTCAAACTAAAAATTTTGGCCTTCAAAGAAATTTTCAACAACTCTGCCATGCCCCACCGACCCTCGTATGAAAGAAAAGAGCTGCCAATCAAAATCTGAGAACAAATTCCGCCATGTGCCAACGAGCAGATTTTGCTCATCTACAACAGGCAATTTTAGCATTACCTGCTTGAAATTACAAAAATTGGTTTAAAAAGGTAGAAAAATCGTCTCTGAGTTGAGGCGGGGCTTGGCCCTAATTATTGGGACAAACCCCCGGCACATGAATGAATACAGTTTTATAGAAGATACATATATAAAACGCTTAAGGTGGGCTTTCAGAACCGAGAAGGGTGAAAAATTATCAGTTTACTCAGTTAAGCTGGCCTGACTCGATGTCTTTTGTTTAGGTGAAACAAGAGGTACAGGTCAGAAAGGTCGGTCTTACCTGTGCACGAGGGAGACGGGCAGGAAGTGGAGGAGGGGTCGAAGGTCGACTGCCACGTCCAACAAGACGCAAAAACCCGGCCACTTCACCAGCAGACTGGGCTTGTAGGCCTCCTCTGATATGGATAGCTGAAGCCAATTCACTAAGAAAGGGTCAGAGGGCCAACCGCTCACTCTGGTCTAGCCAATGTCCAGTTTGCAAACAACTATTTAATTAAGATAATAGTTAAGTTTTCTTCCTTCTTCTCTTTTATAGGGTAACTTTTTTAACAAAAGCAAACAAACTGTTTCGTTGGCATACACAAGGTTCGTGCGGCTTTTGTATAGCAAAATTCCCTGACCTTTCCCTGATTTTTCCATGACCAAAGTCAAAATTCCCTGACCAACCAGGGTGAGGAAACTGCAATCAATGTGAGAAAATTTTTAAAAATTGGCTTTGTAAAACGCATTTAAACGGTATTCAGAGATAAATTTCAGGTTTAGTAGTATATAAAGTCAGAAGACCGATATTCAAAAGGGTACTGTGTAAAGTTCTGACAGGACCATTTGGCAGTGAGATGTTCCAGCTGCTATCAAATTTTTCCCTGACCAGGCACCAAATTCCCTGACTTTTTTTAATGCCCTGATCTTTCCATGACTCCCTGACTTTGGTCCCGCACGAAACCAGGATACATGTGACCGGTCATCATCCGCCAAAGGGAGAAGGATTGGGGGTCTGGCGCCGATCGGAGGGTCTGCTGAGCTCAAATTCTAGGGAAGGCGGTTGGGTACTAAAAAAACCCTAAAAAATCGCCAATTCGGCTCAAATGCAGCTAAAAAGTGCTGTTTTACAGGCGATTTTAGCAATTAGCGTCTGAAATTCTAAAAATTGTCTCGGGGGTCCACGATCAGAGGGTCTGGCCTAGAGATGCAACCGTAATCCGGTAACTTTAGCTATAAAACACTATCCTATCCGGTATCGGTTTGTTTTGGATACCAGATAAGATTTTTTGGATTTTGGATACCAGATAATAATATACCGGTACAGCCAAAAATCACAATTTCATGGGAATTTTCTACTTTTCAAGCGTATTTTTGTTTTCGCATGCAAATTAGCGCAATTTTCAGGCTTAATAGCAGCCTGTTATCTGAAAATTTAGCTGATCCAACGGGATATCAGTCATATCCTACCTTGAATTGATGAAACCGTAAAAAAAGTTCAATGGTCTGAAAATTACTGTATTTCTTTAAAAAACCTGATCATCACTATCATACATGTAACAGGTCATCCGCCGATGGGGGAGGGGGGTTGGGGGGGGTCTGGCACCGGCCGGGGGGTCTGAGCCAAATTTTTGGGGGAGGGGGTGGGCACGAAAAAACGCTCAAAAATCGAGAAAAATTGCAATTTTTTGGCTAAAAATTGCCAAAAATCGCTAATTTGGGCTGAAATACAGCTAAAAAGTGCTGTTTTGCAGGCGATTTTGGCAATTTTTGTGAGTGAAAGTGTAAAAAATTGCAAAAACTTGCTCGAAAATGTACTTGCCAGAAAAATCTGAGGGGGGGTGGTAAAATCGTCTCGGGGGGGGGGTCCCATCCGGGGGGTCTGGCCTAAGTCGGGTGGGGGCAGACCCCCCAGACCCCCCTGTTACATGTATGATCACTATTACTACTATCTGATATTCTAAAAATTATCCGTACACATAGCTACTGAAGAGAGAGAGAGATTTACTGACAAAACAACAATGACAAAAGGGTTAGACCAGTATGGGTTATATAGTGCGAATCTTTTGCATCACTCCCCCCAAACGAGCGTCGATCTGCGGGCACGTCCGAGTCTGACGATCGTCTGGTATCACGAACAATGGGAGAGCAGGAACTGTGAGAACCGGGAGAGTAGAAGCCGTGGGAATGAGAGCCAGAAGCTGACCGAGAAGCAGTGGGTGTAATGTTGACCGCCACATAGTGAGGCTGGCCATCCACAACATCAAATTGAACCTCTTCTCTGCCGCACATCGCCAGCTGGGACACAGAAGAGTGAAGTTGAGATGGGAGAAAGAAGTAGTGCTGGGGTGAATCAGAGCTTGCGATGAATCCATAGCGAGAGTTGAACCATGTGATGACACCGGTGGCTCTGCTATGGTGTGCACCTTCCTTGGACGAGTGTCGACGTGGCCGCCTCTGTGCCTGACAAGCATCCTGAGGTGAAGGGGAAGGAGAGCACGGCTGAGAGTTGAGAAGAGCAGTACGACGAATGACTGGATGAACAGGAGAGACAGAAGTTGACTTGATAGGAGTAGACTTGGAAGAGATGGGTTGCAAATGACACTGGCGAGCGAGATGGCCGACTTTGTTGCACTTGTAACACCTGGGAGGGGAACCAGTGGACGCGCGTTGTTGTGGGGCTGAAGAGGGAGATGGATGTTGAGTGAGAGAGTTGTGAACCACTTGCTCGGTGTTGTGGTACCTGATGGCCTCTGTAACCACCGCGTGGATGTCATGAGGGCAAGTTGGATCTGAGAGATGGTGAACCATGTGTTTCTTGACATGGTGAGGAAGCAAATTGATGTAGAAAGCGGAGGCGAGGGTGTTGGCATCAGGGAGACGAGAGAACTGTTGCTTGAAAAAGTGGGAAAACTTGATGACATCAGGAGTTGGTTGATGTTGAAGGAGTGAGAGGGCGATGTGGATCGGAGATTCTTCGGGTTGCAACAGCGGCTCCAATGCGGCGAGAGCTGACTCGAGAGTTGTTGTTTGGTCCGGTGGAAGCGAATGGAATTGTTGTCGCGTGTCAGGGTCGAGAGCGTCTTCGAGAACCTTGTACCATTGCAGACCAGACTGCTGTACGAAGGAGGTGACGTCAGCGGACCAGTGAGCGAAGGAGACATCGTTGGCTGACTGATCGAAACAGTAGACAGAAGGACGCGGAAGGTTGACAGAAAGTTGAGGATGTCTGGGCGGACGCTCGTGGAGACTTGTTAGGAGGTGGAGCACTTGTTGTTGTTGCTGCTGGTGGGCTTGTTGTTGCTGCTGGTGAACGGCCAGGAATTGCTGCATCTGCTCTTGTTGTTGTTGTTGATAGAACTCTTGTTGCCATAGGAGGGCTTGTACCAATGAAGGCTGTTGAATGGGGGTTTCATCAAGGTTGTGCAGATGGGAGGCAGCAGGGAGAGGCGTTGAACGAGCGGGAGAGACATCTGTGGTATTTGAGAGATGAGTTGAGGAAGCGGAAGAGGAATGGGAGACTGGAGCGGCCTTAGGCTTGCGACGAGGTGAGCGTCTAGACGGCTGAGCGGGTTGAGCGAGCTTGGTCTTTGGCTTGCGCATAGTGGCAAACACAACACAACAATGAATCCCGGGTCTGAGAGGCACCAAAATGAAGAGAGAGAGAGATTTACTGACAAAACAACAATGACAAAAGGGTTAGACCAGTATGGGTTATATAGTGCGAATCTTTTGCATCACTCCCCCCAAACGAGCGTCGATCTGCGGGCACGTCCGAGTCTGACGATCGTCTGGTATCACGAACAATGGGAGAGCAGGAACTGTGAGAACCGGGAGAGTAGAAGCCGTGGGAATGAGAGCCAGAAGCTGACCGAGAAGCAGTGGGTGTAATGTTGACCGCCACATAGTGAGGCTGGCCATCCACAACATCAAATTGAACCTCTTCTCTGCCGCACATCGCCAGCTGGGACACAGAAGAGTGAAGTTGAGATGGGAGAAAGAAGTAGTGCTGGGGTGAATCAGAGCTTGCGATGAATCCATAGCGAGAGTTGAACCATGTGATGACACCGGTGGCTCTGCTATGGTGTGCACCTTCCTTGGACGAGTGTCGACGTGGCCGCCTCTGTGCCTGACAAGCATCCTGAGGTGAAGGGGAAGGAGAGCACGGCTGAGAGTTGAGAAGAGCAGTACGACGAATGACTGGATGAACAGGAGAGACAGAAGTTGACTTGATAGGAGTAGACTTGGAAGAGATGGGTTGCAAATGACACTGGCGAGCGAGATGGCCGACTTTGTTGCACTTGTAACACCTGGGAGGGGAACCAGTGGACGCGCGTTGTTGTGGGGCTGAAGAGGGAGATGGATGTTGAGTGAGAGAGTTGTGAACCACTTGCTCGGTGTTGTGGTACCTGATGGCCTCTGTAACCACCGCGTGGATGTCATGAGGGCAAGTTGGATCTGAGAGATGGTGAACCATGTGTTTCTTGACATGGTGAGGAAGCAAATTGATGTAGAAAGCGGAGGCGAGGGTGTTGGCATCAGGGAGACGAGAGAACTGTTGCTTGAAAAAGTGGGAAAACTTGATGACATCAGGAGTTGGTTGATGTTGAAGGAGTGAGAGGGCGATGTGGATCGGAGATTCTTCGGGTTGCAACAGCGGCTCCAATGCGGCGAGAGCTGACTCGAGAGTTGTTGTTTGGTCCGGTGGAAGCGAATGGAATTGTTGTCGCGTGTCAGGGTCGAGAGCGTCTTCGAGAACCTTGTACCATTGCAGACCAGACTGCTGTACGAAGGAGGTGACGTCAGCGGACCAGTGAGCGAAGGAGACATCGTTGGCTGACTGATCGAAACAGTAGACAGAAGGACGCGGAAGGTTGACAGAAAGTTGAGGATGTCTGGGCGGACGCTCGTGGAGACTTGTTAGGAGGTGGAGCACTTGTTGTTGTTGCTGCTGGTGGGCTTGTTGTTGCTGCTGGTGAACGGCCAGGAATTGCTGCATCTGCTCTTGTTGTTGTTGTTGATAGAACTCTTGTTGCCATAGGAGGGCTTGTACCAATGAAGGCTGTTGAATGGGGGTTTCATCAAGGTTGTGCAGATGGGAGGCAGCAGGGAGAGGCGTTGAACGAGCGGGAGAGACATCTGTGGTATTTGAGAGATGAGTTGAGGAAGCGGAAGAGGAATGGGAGACTGGAGCGGCCTTAGGCTTGCGACGAGGTGAGCGTCTAGACGGCTGAGCGGGTTGAGCGAGCTTGGTCTTTGGCTTGCGCATAGTGGCAAACACAACACAACAATGAATCCCGGGTCTGAGAGGCACCAAAATGAAGAGAGAGAGAGATTTACTGACAAAACAACAATGACAAAAGGGTTAGACCAGTATGGGTTATATAGTGCGAATCTTTTGCACTACATACGATATCCGAGATTTTTGTATTTTTTTATTATTATTTATTTGCATTGCAATTGCAACCACAGCATCCCAAAGAAAATAAAAAATCTATACTTACAACTTCCATGATCAGGTGATGGCCAAAGGTGAGTCTTCCGTTTTGACTTC
>JASANB010007368.1:0-21777 GCA_030248155.1 Sabatieria punctata | reverse complement strand
TGTGCATTAGGGCATCTACAGCGATGTCTAAAAATAATTCTCACTGAAAGGCCAAATGTGCATTAGGGCATCTACAGCGATGTCTGAAAATAATTCTTACTGAAAGGCCAAATGTGCATTAGGAGCATCTACAGCGATGTCTGAAAATAATTCTTACTGAAAGGCCAAATGTGCATTAGGAGCATCTACAGCGATGTCTAAAAATAATTCTCACTGAAAGGCCAAATGTGCATTAGGGCATCTACAGCGATGTCTAAAAATAATTCTCTCAATCTCCTGAAAGGCCAAATGTGCATTAGGGCATCTACAGCGATGTCTAAAAATAATTCTTACTGAAAGGCCAAATGTGCATTAGGGCATCTACAGCGATGTCTAAAAATAATTCTTACTGAAAGGCCAAATGTGCATTAGGGCATCTACAGCGATGTCTAAAAATAATTCTTACTGAAAGGCCAAATGTGCATTAGGGCATCTACAGCGATGTCTAAAAATAATTCTTACTGAAAGGCCAAATGTGCATTAGGGCATCTACAGCGATGTCTAAAAATAATTCTTACTGAAAGGCCAAATGTGCATTAGGGCATCTACAGCGATGTCTAAAAATAATTCTCACTGAAAGGCCAAATGTGCATTAGGGCATCTACAGCGATGTCTAAAAATAATTCTTACTGAAAGGCCAAATGTGCATTAGGGCATCTACAGCGATGTCTAAAAATAATTCTCACTGAAAGGCCAAATGTGCATTAGGAGCATCTACAGCGATGTCTAAAAATAATTCTCACTGAAAGGCCAAATGTGCATTAGGGCATCTACAGCGATGTCTAAAAATAATTCTTACTGAAAGGCCAAATTTGCATTAGGGGCATCTACAGCGATGTCTAAAAATAATTCTTACTGAAAGGCCAAATTTGCATTAGGGGCATCTACAGCGATGTCTAAAAATAATTCTTACTGAAAGGCCAAATGTGCATTAGGGGCATCTACATACAGCGATGTCTAAAAATAATTCTTACTGAAAGGCCAAATGTGCATTAGGGGCATCTACAGCGATGTCTAAAAATATTTCTTACTGAAAGGCCAAATGTGCATTAGGGCATCTGCAGCGATGTCTAAAAATAATTCTTACTGAAATGCCAAATGTGCATTAGGGGCATCTACAGCGATGTCTAAAAATAATTCTTACTGTAAGGCCAAATGTGCATTAGGGGCATCTACAACGATGTCTAAAAATAATTCTTACTGAAAGGCCAAATGTGGGTTGGTAGGATCCATGATAGGGATGTCAAAAATTTTTGTGTAAGATCAAAGATGCATTCAAAGCATCGGTATTGGTAGAGATAAACTTTAGTTTAGGTGAACTTCCAATCTGAAACGGTTTGTCTTCTGCAAAGCGTGCATACAAACTCATAAGGATTTGTGCTTAGACTGCCTGCATATACATAATAATATGCAGTTGAGCAACAGTAGTCCAACACCCTCCTACTTTCGGTTATTGTGACAATTCTAAGGCTTGCCTGCATTACAGTTTGATTGCATTACAGTTTCATTGCATAACAGTTTGCATGACAGTCTCCAAAATCATCATCGATCATGGTGTCTGCATTGGTGTTTGTGGTGGCCGTAAGCTCTGGCTTCATCGGTTCTGCCCAGGGAATGGCGTTTAATCAAAACTCTGCAGTGTGTCAGCAGCAACCAACTCTATGCAATGTCCACCAATATGTGAAGGCTGCTGAGGCCGAGATCACCAGCGCCTTAATGCAAGGACGTGAGTACATTCTTTCAGCTGAAGCCGTAACTATCACACACCAACATAAAAGGTGTCGCAAAAAATTCCGGTCAGTTTGCCTTATGATTGCGGCGGATGGAATTTTTTGACCCCCATTTTTATTTGCTGATCTGAACCGCTATAGTGTGGATGTTGCAAAATCCAATCGGTTCAGCTCGGCGCCCATCCATTGCGGAGAAATCAGCGCCCAAACGGAGAAACCATGTCTTCGATCCGATTCGATCCAATTTGCGGGGGGCCTTACAGCCTACAATCAGACTTGAGGTCCATTTCGCTACCCCCGTGATTCGTCATCTCGGACGTTGCCTTCTTTCAGTGCCAGCCACTCCTAGCCATGCCGCTCGGCGCCGGTCACCAGGAGGGCGGCCGGCGTGTCGATGCCATGATGCTGACAGCTCCCGACGGCCGCCGGTGCCCCATATGCCAGAGGGCTCCCGGCATAGTTGGTTGCTCAGACAGCTTCTGACATCGTAGATCTTCTTCCCAACGCGGCATGCTTTGTGGAGTGGCTTCGGTGCACCGGCAGATCCAGTCGGTTCCCATTTTGCCTACTACGGTAGATTTCCACTTAGTATCCCACCCCACTTAATAACCCACTGGGATATTACATGGACCCTTGTTTCGCTTTATATCCCATGGGATATTACTTGGTGGCAGTGTTTATGTCAAATTTGTAATAATTTTCTTTATACATACACGCATACTGTATACATGATAAAACATTGTTCCGGTAAACATCCCATACCGTTTCCAGATAATATCCCATGGCTTTGTCCAGTTAAAATCCCTGGGATACCGGCGGCAATGTTTTCACTGAGAAACGTGATTTCCTTCTTATATCCCCTGGGATACTAAGTGGAAAACTCCGGTAGCTGTCACCAGCTTCCGGTGGCCTGGGTGGAACTTCGTGCCGACGACCAACTCTTTGCGGCAAGAAACTTACCGCGCCGAGAGGATGAGCGCACGACCTATGCGGCCTAAACCACTAGACCAACTGAGCCGGCAACATGTCTTTTTGCATCCGCGCATTTTTGGCGGTTCACCCACCCACCGTAAGCGTGTTTTTAAAGCAATCCTAACCAAACCTGGAATTTTTCAGAACCGAACACGCTCTTCCATTTGCACCTATACAATCGACATCGGAATTGGATTAGGATTGCCGATTTGGCAAGCAGTTTTTTGCAAAGATTAGGCCGAAATTTACAGTTCTTAAATATTGTGGGGCTCTAAAATTCGCAGGGCAATAACTTCAAAACTAGAAGTGTGCAATGTCCCTCCTGACCACGTTTTGCCTTTTTAGCATGGCAGGTAATGACATTTTATAGGACTGGACTGGTTAGAAGGCCTGTCTAAAGTTGTTACCATCAATGGCATACATGTAACAGTGGGGTCTGAGGGGTCTGCCCCCCACCCGACTTAGACCAGAACCCTCCCGGATGGCTTCCCCAAGACGAATTTTCCGACCCCGCTCCGATATTCTGGCAAGTAATTTTTTTAGCAATTTTTTTGCGATTTTTTTGCAATATCAGACACAAAAATTGTCAAAATCGCCAGTAAAACAGTACTTTTTAGCTGTTAATCAGCCAAAATTAGCGATTTTGACGATTTTAGCCGAAAAATTGCGATTTTTTTCGATTTTGAGCGTTTTTTAGTGCCGAACCGCTTCCCAGAATTTGGGCTCAGACCCCCCGACCCCCCTGCCCCCTTCGGTGGATGCCCTGTTGCATTACGTGTATGATCAATGGCGATGACATAAGTCCAGTACAGAACAAAAAGTACCTCGGTGTTACCCTCGATCCAAAATTGTCCTTTATGGGCAATACCCGTTTGATACTGTTATTTTACTAGTAGTTAAAAATAATAGTAAAAAGTAAAACTATATGAGGCCAATAGTAAAGTAAAAAATAAATTAAATTACCAAATGGGGTCAGTAACAAAATAGAAATTAGTTTCTGGTGAATTTCAGCCGAAATCTTCATTAATTTTTCACTAAAAGATGTGTTTACTAATCTCTGTAAAAAATTGCTTGCCAGATCAGCAATTGGATCCCGATCCCGATTCCGATGTCGATAGGTGCAAATAATGAAAGAGCGTATTTGGTTCTATAAAAATTCCAAGTTTGGTAAGGATTCCTTTGGAAACACGCTTACAGTGCCCAGTCGAAACTGGGTTGGCTGCGAAAAGACATGGTTTTTCAACTTTTGGCGCCGATTTCTCTGGAATGGGTGGGTGTCGAGCCGAACCGATTGGGTTTTGCAACCTCCACACTATACCGGTTTAGATCAGCGAATAAAAATCGGATTTCTTTTGGCAACGCCTTACAACATGCGAAAACTATAAATGGTTGGTATTGTCGGTGAAAATCACCAGTGTTTGCTATAATTGTGGTGTTCTTTCAGAGTTAGCACAGAAGAGCCCAGGGGTTTGGTTTCAGGCCCGGGCTGGCTAGTCGAACGCAAAGCTAAAGCTTATCTGACTGACCAAACAGACTGTTCTCTTCCGTTATTTGCATCCTGATTTTATTGTGTGCTTGGTCAGTAAATTCTGCTATGCAACAATCTCCGTCACATCAATCGATGCATCAACTACAGGATCAGTTCAAACGTGTATAAGCAGCTTCTACAGCGATTTCTATAAACAATTCTCACTGTAATGCCAAAGGACTTAGGAGCATCTTCATTGATGCAAAATGGTTTCACTGCAGCATTAGGAGCATCTACAGCTATGTCTAAAATAATTCTCACTGTAAGACAGCCGGCACAGTTGGTGTAGTGGTTTAGGCCGCAAAGCCACTGTGCGCGTGGTCATGCACTCGGCCGGGCAAGTTTCTTGCGCAAAGAGTTGGTCGTCGGCACATAGCCCAATCCAGGCCACCGGAAGCTGGTGACAGCCAGTAGGTAAATTGCAACCGACTGGAGCTGCCTAAGCACCTAAAAAGCTAAAGCTACAATAACAATCAACCACACATGTGCTGGGATACAAATTCGGTTGCAAAACATTTTGCCACCTGGCATTGCAGCAAGGTTTGAGGCAACGTCAGTCAAATTGTGCTGAGAGCTATCATCGCATAATCCAGATTTTTACCTGGTGCACTTTCTGGAAAGATTTCTTTGTTTTCTGCTACATTTTGGCATGTTTCTACCTCCGATTTGGTTAAGTTGAGATTACACTCACCTAATCCAAATGTTACTGTTTATTTATTTTAACCTCTTACTTGCTTGGTTTACTATTTTAATTTATCAACTTCATTATATGCTAAACCTGAAATTTTGGTAATTTTGTTCAAAATTTTGCTGACTACAAATTGACTACAATACTAACTAACTACAACTATGTTCAAAATCGAGAATTTTTGACTACTAACTAAGACTACTAATTATTTTTTGGCGATTTTTAGAGACTACTAACTATGACTACAATTTAGAAATTGCAGAAGAAAGCAGCGGTCTATGCTGAACCCACCATGCACTGCGGGCAATCTGTAAAATAGGATGTGAATATACATGTAACAGATCATCCGACAAAGGCGGAGAGGGGGTTGGGGTGAGGTCTGGCGCCGGCTGGAGGGTCTGAGCCCAAATTTTAGGAGGGGGTTGGGCACTAAAAAACGCTCAAAAATCGAAAAAAGGCTAAAAGTCGTGAAAAACCGCTCATTTTTGCTGAAATACAGCTAAAAGGTACTGTTTTGCACGCGATTTTGGCAATTTTTGTGCTCAAAAAATTCTTGCCAGAATATCGGAGGGGGGTCGAAAAATCCGTCTAGGGGTTCTGTTCCCTGTAATTTAATCCCTACAAAATCTACTGAAAATATTAAGAAAGCTGCGCCTCAGTGTAGCGTAGATGATTTGCCAGATTTATATTTAAAGTTTTTAGTGTTTCCGATCAAATTAAAATTAAACAAAGTTAAATTGTTTTAGCAAAAATCGCCAAATAAAGAGCAATCTAATAACAAATTAAATTTCTCGCGATGATTGTCAAACAAATAAGAATTAGAGAAAAAAAATTAGATAAAAATAAATATAAAGCAAAATCGATAATCTGACCCAGATCAACTAAAGCAGTGAAGCTTAGCAATTATGAATTGCCTCTAAATGTACTACGGAGACACTCCAAATGCACCTTTGCTCTACCTGACAGACTGCAGGCAGTGTATAAATTTTGTACATATTTTGTCCATCTAATGCACTGTGTGTATTGACATGAGAATAACTTTCAGGCATTCAGTGTTTCTAAATAAACGCACCATTCGTCAGTTAGGACATTTATATACGTAGGTTTATGGCCATGTTGTTTATGGCTATGCTGTTCTAACAGAATGGTGCTTTACAAAATCATATAAATAAAGGTCTAATTAACAAAATATCTAAATAGCGATGTGGTTATTTAGCCTCTGTCTGTAGGCAGCAATGATTGAAATCTTGGCATTTCTAAGCGTCGAGAAATCGAGAATTCTTTGTATTTTTCCAAGCTTGCTATTCCACTTCTCAGTCTTCTGAAAATATTGAGAACAGAAAATTGTATGCAATCTAAATTATGCAAAATGGTTAAAAATCGTTGGCTTCAAAAATAGGATTTGATCAAAAACCTTTATTTTTATCTCTTTCTGGCAGCAGTGTGGTGCACTTTTTATCTAGGTAACTAGGTAACTAGGTATACCTAGTATTACCTAGTTACTATTCGGGAAAAGTACCTAGATTTACTTTACCTAGTTGCTGGTTACTCTATTTTACCTGGTTTTACTTTACCTAGTTTTAAATCCACATAACTAGGTACTTCTAGGTAGAACAAGTTTACCTAGTTTGATATTTTCAGTTTTACGTGGCTTTTCCAGTCAGCAAACCTTCAAATTTCCGGCTTTCCCGCAATTACAGTGGCCCAGAGAATGAATTACTGACTTATTTGATCAATAAAATACAAATATTTACTTGAAATGTGTCAAATTTCGTAAATTTTAACTCCACTAACTTTATCTATGTTCTATTGAACCAAAAAATATATTTTGACTTCGAAGCGTTTTGGGTTTACCTAGTATTACTTTACCTAGTTTCAAATTTTCAAAATGCACCACACTGTCTGGCAGAAGAACTTGGCTGCATTGTGATGACTGACATATTGTAGTGTTAAATAACGTTTGATCACATTCTAGTCAAAATTGTCTGTCTGTACTGAAGCAAATGGACACAAAGCACAAAAGAAGGGAAAATGAAACCTTATTTATTCTATCTTAGATTGATCTCAGTGTGACAATGCATGCTCAGTATTGGTGGTATTTATCGGTATTCTCAGTATATTTTGTGAGTGTCTTTACAGCAAGGAAAAGCGGTGGGACAAAATGTGGACAACTATATAACTGTTTAACTCTATCAATGTTTACATATTCACAACAGAACAAAAGGGATGTCTGTGTGATTGCCTTTCAGCTTCTCTCCAGCACATAGCCATGCTTACACTACTAGCACTTGCACTGATGTTTGTTGCAACCATCTCAGTAGAAGCACAAATACAGTTCGACACAATGGTCTGCCAGCAACAACCAGCCTTATGCAGTGTCCATCAACACCTGACTGCTGCACGGGCACAGCTTGCTAGCGTCTTAATGCAAGGTACTGAGTGCACACCTGTTTTGGCTTAGGTGTACCTTGGTCCTCAGCAGTGTCGTTCCCAGTAAATTTACTGAGTAAAAGTTACTCAGTACTTACAAATGTAGTTATTTTCAATTAAAGTAAGTACTTTTACTTACCGGCATAATTTTACTTTTGAATATCGAGTTTCAATTTTGAATTACTCAATTAGAAAAAGAATTCGGTAAACTCGGTACTCGGTAACTTACTGAGTTGTTTACTGAGTTAAAGCTTCTGCAATAGGTAGCTCGCCGCATCTGTGCAGAAAATATACGGTTTTTCTTTCGCTAACCGATCTGCTAACGTCGAAAATACACAATTGGGGGGTTTTGATATCATTTGCTTTACAAAGTGACAGTGATGCAAGGATAAATTTTTCCTTGTTTATCTGTGTCGCTCTTCTGTTATTGCTCTCAGCAAATTCTAACAGCATTTTCATCTACAAAATTATAAAAAAATTGAAAACTCTAAAATCTTTATGAGCTACTGATCTCTTTTTCTCTCAAGTCTAGCTAGTTTTTGATGTCAAATGAATAAGTGAAATGGCTGAGTGGTCCTATTGATCTACAGAAAACTAATACATACACAATTGATTGTTTTAGCATTACAGCAAGGTCCAATGGGAAAACATGTGGATCCGTTGAACTTTCCGGTGGGCTTGGGGAAGCGCTGAATGATAAAAAGAGAAATAAAATCCAACTTGAATACTTTCTATTCTTCTCTAGCGTTGTGTTTCCTTCCATTGTTAAGTAAACTTTTTGCACGTGTCATCTTTCTAATGTACAGTGATTTGAGGATGTGTGTTTTTCGCAGAAAAAACCAGATTATTATTTAAATTGCCAAAAAAACATAACTTCTGGAGAAACGGAAGATATACATAGCTGTAAATGGATATTACCCATTTTCTCCTCTTGCACAATTCAACATTATTTAGTAGTGTTTCCGAATAAATATATTTTGAAATTAAATAACTATTAAATTGTTTGATCAGCCTTCAGAAGGAAATAACTTGCTATTTATTTGCTTGGTATCCAAATTCTGAAACTTAATTTGATACAAATTTATTTGCTATTTGATATGAATAAAATATAAATTTACTAAAGTCAATACTCAATTCCTGAGGAAACAGCTGAAAACCTGGATTGCGTCAGTCCAAAATCAGTTGACCTTTCTTCAGATGGTATTTAATGAGTTGATATCATTTCCGTACCCATGAACAAGGTCATCTTTGGACTAAACTTTGAGTTTTGTAGTGAGACTTTGGTTAGTGAAACTGCCAAACCAAGCAAATTTATATCAAATTTCTAGGCCAATTTTACAAAATTAAATATACAGGGTGTGCGAAAAAAAACAACCCAGCAGAGTTTTTGCTGTAGCAACCGCAAATCTCAACCGATTTAAATGATCCTTTTTTAAATGAAAGATAAGTAAATTGTTGAAAGATTGATGTACCGATTATTAAGATAGCCTGCTTAGTTCCTGAGATATTTGTCCTCAAAATCAAAACAGAGATTTTGGCAATGAACAAGAGTGATAAAGAACAACCCAGCAGATTTTTTTACTTTGCAACCATGAATCTGAACCGATTTGAATGAACCCTTTTTTGAATGAAAGACTGATAAATTCTTCAAAGATTGGTGCAATTTTTATTGAGATTCACAGTTTAGTTCTTGAGATATTTGCCTTCTAAATCGAAACAGATTTTGGCAAAGAACAAGAGCGATTCCGTTGCATTTAATAATAAAGCAGATTCCTACTGCTGGGGCTAATAATTCTTTAGTGTTGAAGTAAACCGAGTTTCTGTGTCACCTGTAAAGCCTCCAAGAGCCCTTAGCAGTAGCAGGAATCCGATTTAATACGAAGTGCAGTGGAATAATAGAAAATCGCTCTTGTTCACTGCCAAAATCACTGTTTTGATTTTGAGAGCAAATATCTCAGGAACTGAGCAGAGTACATTAATGAAAATTTCAGTAGTCTTTTAAGAATTTATTTATCTTTCATTTAAAAAAGGATTTATTCAAATCGGTTGAGATTTGCGGTTGCTACAGCGAAAAATCTGCTGGGTTGTTTTTTTTGGCACTCCCTGTAATTATTATGTGTTTGACAATCATCGCAAGAAATTTAATTTGTTATCAGATTGCTATTTACTTGGCGATTTTTGCCAAAACAATTTAACTTTGTTTAATTTTAATTTGATCGAAAACACTAAAAACTTAAAATATATATCTGGCAAATCATCTACGCTACACTGAGGCGCAACTTTCTTAATATAATGTTTCAGTAGATTTTGCGGGGATTACAGAGAACAGCGGCCATTTTTGCTTCCTTGTACTGTTGTTTAATACCAGATTTTTCAAATGCGTATGCGTATGCGTATACGCATTCCAATTACAAATGCGTATGATTTTGCGTATTTGTCTCACGGTAATAATATGATATGCGGATTGCACTTACACCGTCTTAATTACGTACACTAGTGGAGAAATCTTTCGGCCTTGACACACGGGCGGGCAAATTGTTTATGTGCTAGCTACGTATGTTCAAAGTTAGATGATATCTGAATAGATTAGTTCAATATTTTAGCCACAAGCTTTTATATCTTAGCCAGAAACTTTTATATTTTAGCCACAAACTTTTATGTTTTAGCCACAACCTTTTATATATTAGTCACAAACTTTTATAGTTTAGCCACAACCTTTTAATATCTTAGCCACAAACTTTTATATTTTCGCCACAACCTTTTATATTTTAGCCACAAACTTTTATATTTTAGCCACAAACTTTTATAGTTTAGCCACAACATTTTATATTATAGCCACAAATTTTTATAGTTTATACTACTAATATAGTATACTAATTTTTGGAAGCCCCAACATCTGGGGCAAATTGACCAAAAAGCCAGCTGAGACTTGAGAGCTGTTTAGCTAATAGTCCCTTGTTGACAAACGGCTGGAGGCAACTCTCTATTTGAAGCGGCTGAGGAGGATGAAAGAAGTCTAGAGGCATGGACGAAAGGCTATAATTTCTAGCTACCTTGTATCCCTATTAATAAGCAAACGGAGGTCCAAACCAACAGGCAATTGCTAAATCCAGGTCCAAACCGGTCAATGTTCTACTGACTCATCCTACTGTCTTCTTGTTTATTTCCTATTCACTCTTAAACGTCGGAGCGCTGTGCCGGCATGCAAGCGACGCAATGGCCAAATATCAAATATAATATCATATCATATTATTTGCGAGCCACACTCATATTTGAAAAATATTACTGCGAAAAATATGATTATGATATGGATTTGTAGAATATGGGGGGTGGCCATATCTGGCCACCCCGTGAGACAAACAGGTATACGCATTGCAAAAATCAATGCGTATTTTGCGTATTGCGTATGCGTAATGCGTAATCTCAGAAACAATGAGAAATTTCACTGAACGGCTTTTTTGGCTCTACAGTATGCTGTTTAGGTATCCAACTTTATAATCCTGGTTTTTAGACATACTTGAGCCTTATTGATAAATTCCTGCCAGCAAAGAATTGCAGTATATGTAGGTACGGTACGTATGTTTTCAACAGGCAAGAGATATGCGCTTTCCTGCAAAAAATTTAGTCGAATGTTCACTTCCAGAAGAAGTCTAGCAGCATTCAGATTCAATCATAATAAGCATACACTGGAAGCACAAACAGATAGGCTGCGCATACAAAACAACTGATGTCACCCTAAACCATGGAAACTCTAAATTCAAGGATTTATCACACGTTTCCTTTCCTCTTAAAACTTAGCACCGTTATTAAATATTAGCAAGCACGACTTAGCATACATGTAACAGGTCATTCGCCGAAGGAGGAAGGGGCGTTGGAGGTCTAAGCGCCGGGGGATCTGAGCCCAAATTTAGGGAGCGGGTTGGGCACTAAAAACGCTCAAAATCGCAAAAAATCACAATTTTTCGGCTAAAAATCATAAAAAAACGCAATGCGAAGTGAAGCACAGCTAAAAAGAGCTGTTTTACAGGCGATTTTGGCAATTTTTGTGTCTGTAATTGCAAAAAATTGCTAAAAAAATTACTTGCCAGAAAATCGGAGGGGGTCCCCATCCTAGGGGTCTGGCCTAAGTCAGGTGGGGGCAAATCCCCAGAACCGCTGTTACATGTATGCAACTTAGTGAAAGCTTCAAATTATCTCAGAAAATTTCTGGTACCCTCACCTCACACTAAAAACACAAAGAATGACCATTTGGTAACAACTTAAACTAAATTTTTTGCATGAAATTCGAAAAGGCAGCTATTTTTTAGACCCAATACGCATTACGCAAAAATATGCAAACGTTTGGCAGAATGC
The DNA here is from genome assembly GCA_030248155.1 of Sabatieria punctata. Taxonomy (NCBI): domain Eukaryota; kingdom Metazoa; phylum Nematoda; class Chromadorea; order Araeolaimida; family Comesomatidae; genus Sabatieria; species Sabatieria punctata. The sequence continues at coordinate 10,037 of JASANB010007368.1, read as the reverse complement.
GTAATAATTTTGCGTAATGAAATTCAAATGCGCATGCGTATACGCATCTGAAATGCAATGGGTACTTTGCGTAATGATATGCGTAATGCGTATACGCATGCAACAGTACTTCCTTGAAACCATTGCAAGTGTGGATTAAACTACGATTAAACAACTTAGACACAACTTATTCAAATCATTCTAAATTTTAGTATAGCACATATAAGAACAACTGTAAACTGATACAAGCCTAAGTGTGTCGCAGGACATCTGTATCATAACATCATTGCTCCTTTCACCAGCCATGTAACTATCGTTTGCCATACCATACTGGTCCTGGCTGAGCTTTCGCCACTGTTTGGCCATAGCCTGAAAAAATTAAATGGAGATGGATTTATCTGTTCTTCCTGTTTTTCACTTTATCTGATATCCTACCTGAAGCAAACTTGGCAATGAGACCTTGGTATTCAAACCAAAGCGTTTGAAAAGATGAAAAGTGATGAAATTTTTAGTGCTGTGTATGTTGTGCAACGAATAGTAAACTTGAGATAGCTAAAATTTTAGCATAGTTTAGAAAATACAAAACCGCTATCAGAAAATGATCCAAAAACAGTTTTTGCAACATCAAGCGCAAATTCTTTTTGTGTTCAGTTATTAATGTAAGTATATCAGCTATCGAATCAGATGCATTTTGAATCATAATTCAGCCGTTGACACGCATTTTCATCTGAGAAATTGAATTCGTCGTTTTTCAACGTCCATATACTGTAAAAAGAAGACTTGATTCAAATTTGTTTCAATCGGATTTGAACTCAGCGTAACTTGCTACCTACATACGTATACCTACCGTTTTTTTCTTGCCGCAATTTGGTGCGGTCCTCATAATTATTTATTGAAATCGACTGCGGTTTTTTTGCGTAAATTGTCATATCCGGTCATGCTTCACTTACTACTGTTATTTTACTATAGTATAGTAAAACAAAAATTAGTAATACTAGTGGTATTTTGCTAGTAGTAAAATAATAGTAAAAAGTAAAATTAAGAGCCAATAGTAAAGTGAAAATTAAATTAAATTATCAAAGACCGTCAATAGTAAAATGAAAATTTTACTACTATTTTACTAGTTTTTGGTGAATTTCAGCTAAATTCTTGATCAATTTTGCAATAAAACATGTGTGGGAGCAATTTTGTCAGTCGAATTTCAAACATTTTTGTCTCTAAAGTTTTTGAAAAGCTCGTATCATGATCAAATTTAGCAAATATTTATCACCAACATTAATTATTAATAAGATCTTGGCATCAATGATGCAAAATTGCTCCTAATGACTAGTAAAATCGTAGTAAAATAGTAGTAAAACTAGTAGAACTATTAGTAAAACAAAAATTAGTAAAATCGGAGCTGCTCGGTAGTAAAACAAAAATAAAAATTAAATTCAAGAGCTCAATTTATAGTAAATTTAGTAAATAGTAAAATAAAAATCCACTAGTAAAATAACAGTATCACTTACTTATTAGCTTCACTCTTTTTAGGAAGGAGGGAAAATGCATGATATGCATCATGTTGTAATGATCTTCTTGTGCAGCGTTTATACATAGAGTGGTTGTATTGTGTGTTGTTAGCCCCTTTGCTATAACCATACATGTAACGGGGGGTCTGGGGGTCTGCCCCCCACCAGACTTAGGCCAGACCCCCGGTTGGGGACCACCCCCCTCCCCGAGACGATTTTCCCAACCCCCACCTCCGATTTTCTGACAAGTAATCTTTTGAGCAAATTTTTGCGATTTTTTACAATTTCAGACAGAAAAATTTCCAAAATTGTCTGCAAAACAGCACTTTTTAGCTGTATTTCAGCTAGTGATGTAAAATTATGGAATTTGAATTTCAATTCAATTACAATTAAATTATGGGCTCAGTTTCTAATTTCAATTAAACTAAATTAAATTAATTGAAATAGTTTTCCATTATTTTCAATTACAATTATATTTTCAATTAAATTATGGAACCTCGGAAAATTTCAATTATGCAATTTTTTTCAATTATTTTTTCAATTTTTTGAAAATTATTGGAATTTTGCTGTTAAAAGACAGTGACAGTGACTCAGGACTTAGAAAAATGTCCATGTAAAAGCTTAGAGACACCTGGTTAGCCTGCTGTCCAATCAGACGAGAAAATTTTAAATTGTTGCCTTTTAAAAACGCATAAAATAGCATTCTGGGGGAAATTTACAATTAGTTCATTATTACTATATATCAGTGCATAATCTAAAGGTTTCCAGCATTTTTGAGCAACATCACTTCCTACCTAGGTACCTTTGCCAAAAAGGGGGTGTCAGTCAACTCACCATACATCGAAAAATCACTGTTTTGGCTTTTATGAACTACGAAATAAAAAGCAGATCATAAAATATTACAAAACATAGTAAGGTCAGTATAAAGAGGTGACAAACCCTAAATAGGTTTTTATTTGAAGTCCTTAGCGCCTCTAATACTTACACATTTCCTTACATTCACCACAGGAAATAATTGAAAATATAATTGAAATTCCAGGCGAATTTCAATTAAATTACAATTAAATTATGGCCCAACTTTCGAATTTCAATTAAATTAAATTAATTGAATTGAAATTAAAAACGGGTCAATTATGCGAATTTCAATTACAATTAAATTAATTTTTTACATCACTAATTTCAGCCGAAATTAGCGATTTTTGGCGATTTTTAGCCAAAAAATTGCGATTTTTTCGATTTTTGAGCGTTTTTTAGTGCCTAACCCTCCTCCCAAAATTTTGGCTCAGACCCCCGCCCGGCGTTACACGCCCCAACCCCCTTCGGCGGATGACCTGTTACATGTATGGCTATAACGTGTCTAGCTCAAGTAAAGTCTCATATACTTTGAGGGAGCCTATCTACAGGGTGTGTCAAAAAAAAACAACCCAGCAGATTTTTTGCTGTAGCAACCGCAAATCTCAACCGATTTGAATGAATCCTGCTTTAAATGAAAGATAAATAAATTCTTGAACGACTGGTGTAGCTTTTATTAAGATGCGTTGCTTAGTTCCTGAGATAATTGCTTTCAAAATCAAAACAGAGATTTTGGCAGTGCACAACAGAGATTAAAACAACCCAGCAGATGTTTTACTGTAGCAGCCGCAAATCTCAACCGATTTCAGTGAGTCCTATTTTATATGAAAGATAAATTAATTCTTGAAAGTTTGGTTTAGCTGTTTTTAAGATATGATGCTTGGTTCCTGAGATATTTGCACTCAAATTCAAAACAGATTTTGGCTATGAACAAGAGCGATTTTTATTATTCTGTTGCACTTCATAATAAAACCGATTCCTACTGCTCAGGGCTAACGTAACGAGGTTTTTCTGGTGCCACACATGCTTGGTTACTTCATTTGTAAAAGTCTTGTTGCCCCTCAGCAGTAGGAATCCGTTTTGTTGTGAAGTGCAACGGAATCGCTCTTGTTCACTGCCAAAATCTCTGTTTTGAGTTTGAAGGAAAATATCTCAGGAATTAAGCATCGTATCTTAATAGGGCCTTCACCAGTCTTTCAAGAATTTATTTATCTTTCATCTAAAGCAGGATTCATTCAAATCGGTTGAGATTTGCGGTTGCTACAGCAAAAACTCTGCTGGGTTGGTTTTTTTTGACAGACCCTGTATATACTACGCAAGATAGACGAACGGTCGTGTTAGTGTATTCTCGTTGCTGTAGCACTAATTATTGAAAATGGTTGCCCATATCAACTAAAATAATAAAAGAGCTAAAATGGTGAGGCCATCAAATGACTGAGCACTCACGTCCTCGCACTAGGGCACTAGTGGCTTCTGCCTCTGCAGCCCGTAGGTATTGGAGGATATTGCACAGTGATGGTTGCTCATTACATGCCCCTGAATTTGGACCAAACTGCATTCCTGGGTCATGTCCAATATAGCCAGAGCTTACGGCAACCAGAAACATCAATGCAAACATCAGTTGCAGCATGGTAAACGGTTACAATGTTGACAAGAAGCTGCAATAGAACAATGTAAACTTTAGGCAAGAGTCACTGCCTGATTCAATTCAAACAAGTCTCTGCCATCATATCCAAAATTGAAAGTTTAGCCTGGGCTGTGGATGCAAACTACGCTACCACTTGGCAACTTATTGAAACGCTGTACAATCATTTTAGACGTGGGCAAAGAGTTTTGTGCCAGAAAAACACTCATGCGTAACTTGAGAAAAAAAATTATTTTTCAACCTTTTTATTCACCAATACAGTCAGGCACTTAACACCGCATAAGGTGTCGATACCATAAACGGCGTTAAGTGCCTGACTGCAATACCTTTTGAAAAACCTGCTAAGCTATACTTACACTGAAATTACTAGACTAATGAATGGCGCGTTTATATGGAAGGGCTAAATGTCTAAAAATTATTCTCACAGTAAAGACAAACAGATAATTGAGAGCGTATGATGTGCAAAAATTATGTATTGCGATGTTCAGTGAGAGGAAAAGGTTCGTCTCTGAAGTAAATGCGCAAAACTTATTCACACAGTGAGCCCAAGAGGCAATTAATAGTAAGACGAGTATTGCGGCAATGGCTAGAAATTATTCCCCACTTGAGACAAACGGCAAGCTATGCTATCCTAATTATCTGTTTTCTATATTCACGTCCTATTTTACTCATCGAAAGCAGTGCAGGGGGGTCAGCGCTTTCAAGTTTGAGAGAAGTAATCTCAGTGATCAGGGGTATATTTAAAGGCCCTCAGACGCTCATAATAAGAAAGATTTTGCATACCTGGCAATCGACGAGTAAACAGAATTTTGTTAGTTGTATATCAGATTCGGCAGCTGTACCTCTTAATTATAAGCCAAAAGCTCATTTCAGCTTTATTATGGCTCCTAAAAGGCAGAAATAATCACATTCTGCCTCTACGAAAAGCATTATTCAATTGAAAATTCAATTGAAAAACTGGGCATGCATTTTGACCAATTTAAACAAATCCGAATTAACGAATCATTTTACAATACAAATTTCGAAGGTGGGACCACAAATCTTCTGTCCGGTTTAGCGAGTCTCGAGTAGCATCATACAAGTGGTTGCGAAAACTACGTAGCGATCAAAAGAGCAGTTTGAAACATAATTCTTCGTTGCAGGCGGGTAGTGTGTGTTTTGCCATTGAAGACATTTCAAAATAGAATACAGTGGATTTTCATTTTACCATTTCCCAAGTTTGTTACAAAATGAACTTCTGAATTTAATTCAAGTATATGCTATGCTATGATAGGCTTTCTTTAGATCTACCGTATTATCTTTTTCCTTTCACACCAGTACGTACCTACGTACATGTTGTGCGACATCGTATTTTATTTGTGCGAAAATAGAGTTTGTTTCTCAACCAGTATCATTCTGTGAGGCATGTTTGACAGAAATTTCTTCGTCAAATGGGTTGAAATCGGCAGGCAGGAGCCAATAATCTTTGTCTTCAAACAGTGACTCACTATCAACTTGATTCCACAAGCTCAGGTTCAAAATGAAACCTGAAAAGTAGTAACGAAGCAACAAATCAGTCAAACGAATAACCGACCGACCGACCGACCGACCGACCGACCGACCGACCGACCGACCGACCGACCGACCGACCGACCGACCGACCGACCGACCGACCGACCGACCGACCGACCGACCTACCGACCTACCGACCGACCGACCGACCGACCGACCGACCGACCGACCGACCGACCGACCGACCGATCGACCGTGTGCTTTCTGATATACATCAAATCTTTGCAAGAGCATTCCATTACTTTCAAAATTATTTTTGTATGAAACAAGCGCAGCAACAATATGGTGCCGGTACCCAGTGGCGTATCCAGGATTTTGGAAAGGGGGGGTGTTAAAGTTTTGAAAGTGCCTGGTTGGGTCGCTGCCCAACCAGGGTAAGAAAATTTAGCAAAATTAGCCTTCAAAAACGCGTTTAAACCTTCAGTCATTGGAAGAACGTCGCTTGATCCGCGATCTGGTTATGGTCTACGAGATTCTCGAGGGACTTGTGGAACTGCCAAGGCAACTGTTAATTGAGTATGCTAATGTACGAAGCACTCGTGGTCACAACCGTAAATTATTTGTTCAACGGTCAAGCCCAGACATAAGGAAGTTTTCCTTTTCAAATCGGGTTGTTCCCCTATGGAATAGTTTGCCAGCAGAAATAGTTAATGCAGCCACGGTTTCGCGCTTCGGAAAATTAATTCAGCAGTTAGATTTTTCTGAGTACTTGCGGGGAAGGGCACTCGTCGGACAAACGGCCACGCCCTCCCCTTGATCTGAGTTGCTTGTTATTCTGTTGGACGTGTGTATTAAGAGTCGGTCTCTGAACCGATCGAGTCTCAGTATTCAGACCCCAACTTTGAAACTTTAGGCTAGAGAGCTGTATGTTGGTACACTAATACATACTTATGAGTTGTCTTTCGGCCCCAAAGGATTAGTGGATTTGACGCTCCAATCCCGAGATACAGCCTTCTGAAAATCGGCCTGCTTAACTATGGGACCAAAATTTCAAACTCGAATTTCTAACCTACCAGCTGGAGTTTGAAGATAAAAATTTGGGTTTTTGCGTAACTTTTGGAGTACTTTAAGAATCTGCAATCCAATTTTGTTTTGAAATAAAAAATTTTTTTTTTGACCTCTTTGGTGGGCCATAACTCGGCTGCAACCCCCCCTAGAGGCGCTTTTTTATTTCATAACTTTGTAGTGCTTTTTATAAGCTTCATTTTGGTATAGAATATGGTACGATTGCTGGTGGCCAATCCAGTGAAAATTGGCCTCAAATGTCACGAACTCGAAAAATTCGCATGTTTCAATCTAGACATAATTTTCCCAATCGAATTTCACACTTAATGAACGGAGTTGAGCTGTGAAAATTTGGGTTTCCAGAGTACTTTCAGTGTGCTTTCGGAATATTTAGTGGATTTAGAATTTCGAGGAAAAAAATTTTTTTTCGACCTCTTTGGCGGGCCATAACTCGGCTGGAATCCCCCCTAGAGGCGCTTTTTTATTTCATAGCTTTGTAGCGCTTTTTATAAGCTCCATTTTGGTATAGAATATGGTACGATTGCTGGTGGCCAATCCAGTGAAAATTGGCCTCAAGTATTGAGAACTCATAAAAATTTGGTCTTCCAAATGAGGGAATATTTCGAGTTTGTAACCTATGAGGCCAATTTTAACTGGATTGGCCACGAGCAATCGTACCATATTCTATACCAAAATGGAGCTTATAAAAAGCGCTACAAAGCTATGAAATAAAAAAGCGCCTCTAGGGGGGATTCCAGCCGAGTTATGGCCCGCCAAAGAGGTCGAAAAAAAATTTTTTTCCTCGAAATTCTAAATCCACTAAATATTCCGAAAGTCATACTCTCTGCACTCTTTCAACTGCTATTTATGGTTGTGTTTGCCTTTTTCGGCGAGTACAGTCCCAGAGCCTTACCGGTGACCGTAAATAACACGCTGGAACAACAAGAAAAGGACGGTTATTCGGTTGAGAGGCATTATGCAAGTAAGTCATAAGTTTGTATTCGCTTCTGCACTATATCCATACATGTAACAGGTCATCCGCCGATGGGGGAGGGGGGTCTGGCGCCGGCCGGGGGGGGGGTCTGAGCCAAAATTTTTGGGGAGGGGGTGGGCACTAAAAAACGCTCAAAAATCGAGAAAAATCGCAATTTTTGGCTAAAAATTGCCAAAAATCGCTAATTTGGGCTGAAATACAGCTAAAAAGTGCTGTTTTGCAGGCGATTTTGGCAATTTTTGTGTGTGAAAGTGTAAAAAATTGCAAAAATTTGCTCGAAAATTTACTTGCCAGAAAAATCGGAGGGGGGGGGGGTCGGTGAAATCGTCTCGGGGGGGGGGGGGGGGGGGGGGGGGGTTCCCCAGCCGGGGGGTCTGGCCTAAGTCGGGTGAGGGGCAGACCCCCCCAGACCCCCCTGTTACATGTATGACTATATCCTTTCATGCCGACCGAAATAATCAATAACTAAGGTTGTTGTTTTGTGTTTTCACAAGCGATCTTTCACTTTTAACATAAATAATGGCTCCTGTTTGGGCTTTGTTACGAAAGCTATAATGTCATGTTGTCAATATAAACCGTAAAACTTCGAACGATAGCGCTGCCCTAATATTTTTCATTGCTTTTGGGGGCGCTATTATTGGAGCGTGCGCGTTTATTATTTCAATGCTACATTTGGTCATCTCAAGCAGTGGCGTATCCAGGATTTCGGAAAGGGAGTGTAAAATTTTAAAGTTGCCTGGCTGGGCAGCTGCCCAACCAGGGTAAGAAAATTTAGCAAAATTTGCCTTAAAAAACGCGTTCAAAACGCAGTCCAGGCTTAAAATTAACAGATATTACAAGTTTTAGTAGTTTAAAGTGGCCTGGTTGGGCTTCTGCCCGACCAGGGCGAGAAAATTTTGAAAATTTAGCCTTCAAAAACGCATTTAAAAGGCATCCTGAGTGCAAAATAGACAGGTTTGGTACATAATTCATTGGTTTCGCTTATTTTTGACAGACTTTCTCTTCCTACCTCCACCGCAAAGGGGGTGTACACACCCTACACCCCCTGGATACACCACTGATCTCAAGTATCCTCATTTTTCTGAAAATACAGGGTATTTTTGTCTTGAACACAAGCAATCTTTACATCAGTTTTAGTCTGACTAATGTTTGCAAGCTTAATCAAAGAAAATTGTCTCAAAGGGACAGTATTCTACATTGGAAACACCTACAAAGCGTTGATAGTAGTGCGCCTGGGAGCGCTATTATTAGAAGGGCGCAACTATTAGAGCGTGCGCGTTTATATTTTCAGGCTGTCCGTAAAGGGCGCTACTATTGGAGCGGCCCTTTTATTAAAAGTTTTATGGTAAATAAAGTATTCAGAGGTTGTTGCTTTGCGCTTTGACAAGCGATGTTTCACTTTTAGCATAAATAATGGCTCATTGTTTGAGCTTTGTTTAGTAATTTAGTCAGTATTTTACACACCCAACTGTTGACTGTCCACTTACGGACAATCTCCTTGCTCAAAGCGCATACTACATAGGTACCTGCAGTGAAGGTGTGTGCAATATAAGCATGCAGAAGCATTGCTTTACAATAATGAAAACACGTTAGCGTGAGCGAGAAATGGTGCTCTACAGAATTTGTGCACTCAGAACTGATATTTAAGGCTTATTTTAATGCTGAAAGGCCTAAACTGGGTCTCAATTTGCAGTCTAAAACCTACCGTGAAAATACGAAAATTAACTTTTGTGGAACAAAAATGAACTCGTATCGTCGTAACGAAAATTAATTTTCGTACTCGTACGAAAACGAATTAGGCATTTTGATTTTCGTATCGACTAACGAATACGAAAATTAAAATGGGCAAATATTGATTTAACGAATAGGAAATTCAAACGGATTCAATTTTCGTGCCCATCCCTACATATAAGATCATAATTTATGTATATGTTGTTAGTATATAGTTTGAGGGGTTCCAAAATATATTAGATTGGACTGTGTAGCGCGTTTTAGTGTTCCAAGACGTGCACGTGATGATCTTTGTGGGGTTTGGCTTTCTGATGACTTTTCTCAAGCGCTACGGCTATTCCGCTCTCACAGTCAACTTTCTGCTGGCCAGTTTTGCAATCCAGTGGGGCATCATAGTCAAAGGACTGATTGAGATGGTCGCTCATCGCACTAACACCTTCCAGATTGGGCTGCTACAGTAGGTCTACGCTATTCTTCTACAGTATCCATGGCACATACAGTACGTATACCTTACTTACAGTGTTAAAGGAATTGAGGTGTTCAAGTTTACAGCTTTAACCTTAGGGCTAAGTTTATTGCAGGTGTAGCTTTAGTTATACGTAGGTTTAGGTTTAGGCTTAGTTAGTTTTAGGTTTAGGCATTATAGAGTAGGTTTGAGCTAAAACTTCTGTAGGTCTAGTCTTAGGTTTACGTTTGCGTTTAGGTTTCGGTTTGCGTTAGGTTTAGGTTGAGGTTTTGCCTTTAAGTATATAGTTTAAGGTTCAGGTTTAAG
>JASANB010007367.1:0-38287 GCA_030248155.1 Sabatieria punctata | reverse complement strand
TTCGATATTACCAATTTTTCTGTATTGTTTGTATTTTACGCCGTAAGTAGTTGCGTTACATATTGATTTGTCTTTTTGCTCTCAAGTTTATAATCTGTCTTAAGCGATGAGTTTCTATACGACGCAGATGGTGCCACAGGGTTATCCAACAGTGCAAATCAGATGGACCAATCCTCCGGTAGCCGCAGTTTGGCCGATGAGTAAGTTAGGGATACCAATTTTGGATTAGGTGTAGCTGGGGGGAATCAGGGAAGGTCAGAAATGGACTATATATCAATTAATTAGCTTTCTTATGACTACAGTAGGTATATATGACTCCGGAACGTTCCCTATACTGATGCGTACCCCTAGGGGTATTTTTATAGGTATTTGGAAAACAGCCCCTCCGGAGCGTGCCCCATACAGATGCGTCTCTAGGGGTATTTTTATATTTGAAAAACAGGCTCTCAAGGAGCGTACTTATACCGATGCGTCCCCTAGGGGTACTTTTATATTTGGAAAACAGGCCCTCCGGAGTGTGCCCATTACTGATGCGTCTCTAAGGGGACATTTATATTTGGCAAAACAGGCGGTCCGGCGCGTTCCCTATGCTGGTGTAGTGATCATTAGACTCGCCAGGCGAAGGGCTTTCAAATCATATATGACATGACCATTTTGGACGATTTTGACGATTTTGGACGATTTTGAAATTTTGGAATTTTGCCAAAAAAATCATCGATAATCGATATTTATCGATAGAACTTGTTAATTTACAATAAATTATGATAATTAAAAACATTAGTTTATGTTTGGGATCGGTTCCTTATTTCTCACCCCCCCCCGCAGCTACACCTGATCCCGTTTTTTTATATTAAGTGGATATTGCATTGTTAAGCGCCCTGCGAATGAAATATCAGACAGCCAAAACACTACTGTTCTATGTAGTATTTTTTCTGAATCATACAAATCACAGTTGCTAGGGTCAAAAATTAAAAAAAGGCTATTTTTTAAAAATATGCTTTTTTGAAGGCATAAAAATATAGAGTGCGAACTGGTATTGGGTATTGGGTGTATTGGGGTGTTTTCCAGGTATTGGGTATTGGATATTGGGGTTTTTACCCCCAATACCCAATACTAACTGGGACAGGTAAAAATAGAGGAAAATCGATGTTGACCGAAAAATTTATCTGAAAAAGTCGAAAAAGTTGAGCGATGATTCGGTTTTCGCGTTAAATCAACTAAGCGTTAGTAGAATTTCTTAAAAGTGAACGCGTTTCTAAGCGCTACACCAGTAATTAATTTCTCTGTTCTTATCTAAAATAAAAATGGTGACATTTCTAATGTCACCATAATGTACCAGTACCGTACCCATGGCTATTGCGGTGGTGCACACAATTTCCAGCCGAGTTAGGAAAAAAATTCGCCGAAAATAAGAAACACGACTGAATTACGAAATACTAACTACCAAAACTGTTAATTTCTGCTAATTTTGTGCCCAAAATGGCTTCTAAATGTTTTCTGAAAGGGTAGTTTTTCAAAATTTTTTTGCCCTGCTTGGGCAGTGGCCCAACCAGGCCTCTTAAAAATTTTAATCGCAGTGCCAATAAATCTTGTGTGCACAACTGGAATGTACCTGTCCACTGAAATGTAATTTTTGGCCCAGCAACGCAAGTATTGGGTATTGGGGGTCTCAGGTATTGGTATTGGGTATTGGGTTTTTCAGGTATTGCTCGCACTCTATTTTTTGAAAAATCATTATGCAAATTAAGGCAAAAAACTAGGATACTCAGAACTTGGGCTGGAGTTTTTTCCGCGATTTAGGAAAAAAACCGAAAAAAAACAGGCCGAGGTTTTTTCGGAAAAATATCCATCCCTGCGCTAGACCCCTTTAAGACGATTTAAAAAAAAACAAATGTTTTTGTCCTTTGAAAAAAAATTTTTTAACAACTGTGATCAAATATGAATAAGTTTTAGCAGCAAGCAACCCTGTTTACTGTGCACCACCTCTGATCCCGTTCACTATGAACCCGCCCGGAATGCAACCACAATCGGCCACTTGGTATGTGCTGACGTAAACGATTTGTATGTTGTATGTAGGAAAATTGCTGGCCATTGTGGTATATGTATATGTACAGTTTGCACAAAGCTAACATTTTGAGGTTCACTAAAATTACCCGTTTTCAATCAATTCTTTGCCAATCTGAACCAAATTTGCACAGTAGGTGCCCAATGAGTCTGTGTCTAACTGCGCCAGAATTTTGGCGCGAAAATTCAAATTTCGGCGGGAATTTTATACGAATATGTGAATATCACAAAATGGTCTCATAAAAACGGCTCTTACTCAAAAAATACAAAACTATTCTGGTGAAATCATGGCCGCTTATAGACCCAGTATAGTGCAGTTTTATGCAGAAGTTTCAAAACCGTCAGTGTTTTCCAGCAGGACAACGCTCCTGCACACACCGCTAGGATCTGCCAGCGACACCTCAATGGAGCTTTTTCAGAGGTCTTGAAATTAGAAAACAGTGGGCTTTTGAAACTTCTGCATACAATTGCACTATATTGGTTCTATAAGCGGCTGTAATTTCACGTGCGTAGCTTCTGTATTTCTTGAGTATGAACCGTTTTTATGAGACCATTTTATGATATTCACATATTCGTTTAAATTTCCCCCTAAATTTGAATTTTCGCGGCAAAACAGTAACACAGGTAGCCGGACTAATTGGGCACCTACCCTCCAAATTTGGTCCAAATTCTTTGAGAATTGAGTGAAAAACAGTGATTTTAGTGAACCCGAAAAAGTGGAGAGGACATTTTTTGTGCACTACTGTATATAATGGTATGTACATTAAGCGATTCAGATCATACCTAGATTTTGGCGCTCATCAGGGGGGAATATGGGCCAGTTCTCAAAACTTAAGAGCCGGTCTCTTACAGCATCGTTCCTGTCTCTCATGCCCTATTGAGAGTTGAAATTTTGACTTCCACCGATTCCGCCCAAACTTGAGGTGGTAGTAGCACCTGAGGAGTTACAGTATACTGGACCTGTAAGGATTAGTTCAATTCAACGCTCTGGAGTGGATTTATGCGCTCCAGAAATTTTTTGCTCCGTAACTTGCAACCAAATATTTAGAAGCGATTTTCTAGGGTATTAGTCCGTATTGTGTATGGATGCTCTCGGGCCGAAATTTCCGGCCCGGCCCGACCCGTTTTCCAAATTTTGCAGCGCGGCCCGGCCCGGCCCACTTTTAAAAAAGTTGCCTGAATTCACCCCAGGGCTGTTGGGTCGGTTTTTTGGCCGCGTCTCGTTAGTTCCCAACTTAATCCGTCCTTTGTTCTGTCTAGAGACGCGCAATGGCCTTAGGCAAAGAGCGGGACCCCGTTTAGGTCCGTGGGCGGAGGTAGCCGGATGGGCGGAGCTAACAGTTGGTTCTGGCGTTAAATGTTGAGCAAAAGTCCTGAGTCAAACTTTACAGTCAAATATTGATAACACACATGATGGCTGGCTTGGAGTGACCTTTTCTCACCTTTAATTGTCGCCAATCATAGCTTATACTCTTAAAATTACTGCAATTAGAATATGCGTCAGCCCGCATTTTTCGTTTGTGTTCAGACACAATCACAGTAGCATTTGGTTTTGGAAGGCAGTTGAGGTGGTGTCCCACTGTAGGATCGCCGTCAACGAGCCGGGCAGACGTTTCCGATAAGGATTGAATTTTGACCATGCTCACAGATGCACGTTCCTGAGTTTGATCTTTTCGAATTTCCCAACATCGCGCACACTTGTAGTACATGGACGTTGCTGTTTCCTTTTGTCATTGTGCTGCCAAAGCTAACCGCCAAAGTAAATGTCAACGTAATAATTTATTAGAGAGGAGTGGCATCTAACTAAATGCCAGAGTGGTCAAGGCTCCGCCCGCTGACCTAAACAGGGTCGCGCTCTTTGCCTAAGGGCATTGCGTCTCTCTCCACTAAACAAAGGACGGATTAAGTTGGGAACTAACGAGACTCAACCGGTTTTTTCCTCCGTTTTTTTGTTTTTTTTCGGAAAGTCGCCTAATTTTCAGAATCGCACAGGTAAAACACTAACACTGTTTTAGGCTGCTAGCAACGTTGTGACATAAATGACAAGTCCTAATAAAGCCAATATATGTAATCAAATGTGGAGCGAACTAATTACTCCAATTAAAATTTGATTAGAGGTTAGTGAGTGGTATAGATCCGGAACAATCTACGTAGACAAATTGCTAGCCCTCATAACAAGAAAGACGGCAATTCGTGCATAAGGACCACACATATTAACTTTGAATGGGAATAACGCAGGAACGGTAGGTCGTAGATCAATTCTGATATCATTTTTGGACTCAGCGGTCAAAACTACAGCCAGCGCCAGTCAGTCACACTTTAGCGGGCGCGTTATTGCCGATTAACACAACGGTTGCTAGCGCTTATATTCAGCGTACATAGTCTTGAATTTCTGCAACCTTTCAAAATTTTCGGGCCACTATGCACTGGTCGGCCGGCCCGGCCCGTGCGCATCTCTAGTATTGTGAAAGGATATTCGGGGATTATATTAGCCCATATGGTACCAGTTCAACGTCAAGTGGTAGCATATACGTATCAGTCAGGCACTTAACGAAATCTGAACAAGTGGTACCATATATTATGGTACCGGTACCAGGGTAGTGGTACCATTTATATGGTACCCCTACCGATGGCCATGGGTGCCGGTACCATCATATGGTACGAAATCTGAACAAGTGGTACCGGTCAATGCGAAGGTAGGGGTATCATATATGGTACCGGCACCTTATATGGTAGCGTCACCATATATGGTACCGGTACGGTATATGGTAGGTACCATATATGGTACCACAACAGGCCCCGACCGTGGGGGTTCCATATATGGTCCCCTTTCGACCGAGACCTACGTACGTACGTTATGTACGTAGGACAAAGTGCATTTATACTTAAACGTACTTACTGTACCTCATGCATGTACTAGGGGTTTTTGAGGTTACTCCCCTGGGCTAGAAAGGCCAAACCCCTCACCCTAAAGACAGTTTCGGGACCCCGACAAAAAAATAGAAGTATCAGTCGCGGCTCTACTACGTACTAACAAACTTGTTCGGAAATCACTAATTGTTGGCTTAAAATCCGGTTAAAAGGCTTTTGGTAATATTGTAATCTTGGACCCAATGCCTGGTCGAAACACACTTGACTTAACCCATCCCCCAAGCCAGCCAGAACCTGTTAGATGTACATATAACAGTCAGGGAAGTAACCACGTACGTACCAGTACACACACATGGAAACGGTACCATAATATGGTACCGATTTGATACTTATGATTTGATCGAAGGGAATGGGTACCATGTATGGTACCAGTACCATACGTATATGGTACGGCGTGAGGCCTTGATCGAAGGGGTACCGTATATAGAAGTGGTACAATGTAGGCTACCATTTGACGTTGAATCGGTAGCAATGGTACCGTTTCCATATATGTGTACTGTACTGGTACCATAGTATGGTTTTTTCCCTGACTGTTTTAAGGGCTACTGTAATCCCCAAATAATCAGTTCACAATACGGGCTAATACCCTAGAAAATCGCTCTTAAATTTTGGTTCCATAGTTGTAAGGAGCGAAAATTCCTGAAGCGCAATACTCGACTCTGGAGCGTTGAATAACTAATCTTTGCAGGTCCAGCATAACCTATCAGGTGCTACTAAAACACCAAATTTGGACGGAATCCGTGAAAGCATTCATAGGCCGCGTGGGGTCCGGGGGTTTGCCCACCCCCCGCCCCCCACTTGGGCTCGACCCCCCAAACAACCCCACCCACCCACCTCAAGCCGACTTTTGTTCCTGACCCCACCCACCAAAATGGCCGCGACCCCCCAACTCGGTAGGCCCAACCCCATAATTTTCAGATTTTGACTACCCTAACCCATTTTTCCGGCCCACGTATGCGTGAAAGTCAAATTTTCAACTCTCAATAACAAGGGTCGATCGGCCTAGAGACCGACTCTTAATTTCGATGCTACGGTACATGTAACAGCCCCACTGATGTGGACGAATTTTTACCCACCCACACACACCCGCGTACAGTATTCTAATCTACACAACTTTGATTTTGTGCATTTTACAGCCCGTTCGGTATGCAGGTACCGATAGCAGCCAACGCAGCACACGTGCCGAATCAGAAAAACGATTCTTCAACCTTTTCCGGCTCGTCCTCCTCGCCACACGTTTCCAATCGTCTGGAGCGCAACAGCGGCGCCAAAACTACACATAAAGCTCAAGAACATGAAACTGTGGCACAATCGGTTGGCTGGAAGGCCAAGAATACTTACTGAAAACGCAAGGTTGTAATATTTCAGGAGACGCTTTCGGTCAGTGAGTGCAATATCTGTTTCGAGGAGAAAGGTGAAATGGCCACAATTGATCCGTGCGGTCACGTAATGTGCGTTCTGTGCAGTCAGAGAATCAAAGATCGCTGTCCCTTCTGTAGCGGTCTGATCAAAAAGACCATCAAACTCTACTATTAGTAGGCTGTGCTGTGCAGTGGCTCCTATTGTTCGCTGTCATTTTGTACCTACGTACGTACTGTATTTTGTTCTAATTGCTTTTCGCGCTTTTATAGTAAACGCTTTACTTTCGCTTGTCTATGAAAGCTTATGAATCTATTACCCATGACATGAGACATAACCTTGCTTGGGGCTCCATCCTATACATTTCAACTCTGTTAAGAGTTTATTAGGCCATAAACCAAAAGGTTGGCGTTCGCCTGAAGGACTCATTCTTAATGTAAGGCTGCGACAATGTAAAGTATGATGAACGCCGCACCTACGCGCCGTTACACATTTTATCATTACTGAGCAAATGTCGGGCACAGACATTCTTCGACACGAATGAATCCGCGTTTATTTGAAGAACACCAACACCCCAAGACATGGCAAACACAATTTTTGTCTTTAACACTTAAAAAATCATCCTAAAAAGCGATGAACGAATACAAATTATTATGAACAAAACTTTTTTGCAAGTTTTGATTTATTTATGGATACTGAAAGTGGTAGTACATAAAAGCATTGGTCGTCGGTGTTCGGTCTAGGGATATATTTCGCAAGTTCTGAGCTTATCTTTTTTGTAGTCCTAACAAAACTCTAGTTCCAACTTGAGGGTGCTGGCCCGACGTGAGCGCGTCTCCAGAATAGTGTTTCCGAGTAAATTTATTTTTAAATTAAATAACTTTTAAATTGCTTGCTCAGCGTTCAGAGGAAAATAACTTGCTATTAATTTGCTTGGCACCCAAATTCTGAAATTAAATTTGATACAAATTTGTTATTTGATATGAATTAAATATAAATTTGCTAAAATCAATACTCAATTACTGGGGAAACAGCTCAAAACCTAGGTCGTGTCAGTCCAAAATGAGTTGACCTTGCTTCAGATGGCAACAAATGGTCTACAAATTAGCATTTAATCAGTTAATATCTTTGCTTTAAGCATGAAGAAGGTCATCTTTGGACTGAAGTTGTTGTTTTGTAGCCAGGCTTTGGTTAGTGAAACTGCCAAATCAAGCAAATTTATATCAAATTCATATCAAATTTATATCAAATTTCTAGGCCAATTTTACTAAATTTAATATAATTTTAATTTGTTTGACAGTCATCGCGAGAAATTTAATTTGTTATTAAATTGCTATTTACTTGGTGATTTTGGCCAAAACAATTTAATTTTGTTATTTAATTTTAATTTGATCGGAAACACTACTCCAGAAAGCGCAGAAGCTGTCGCAGTCGTTCTCCATCCTACGATCGTTGCCGACGACGCAGCCGTAGCCAATCTTCTTCCCCTCCAGAACCTATGCCAGAGAACATCGCCCAGTTGTGTGCCGAAGTCCGCCGCCGTTCACCCTCGCCCGACCGCCATGTGCGCAGAGGTAATACTAATTCATTTCACCATGTACCCAATAATGTACTGTATGTTTGTGTAAAACGTTTTTGCTAGTGCTACTGCAGTGTGTAAACCAATCTAGCAAACGCATCCTATTCTGACCAGACCGCAAACAAATTTCTTTTTCTCACCTAAGGCCTCCACCCTCAGGCAATATCACACAGTCACTTAAGGCCAGACCGGAATTCTGATTTCGGTCCGGTCCGGTAATGGATATGGAGTGATCGGGTCCGGTTTACCGGATTTCGTTTGTTCACAGATGCATTGAAATGTTAACCAAATATGCTAAAGTTTGGAAGATATGTGGTAAAATCGTAGGAATTTTGAGTGCTAAAGTTTAGTGGTCCAGGTTTTGACCCAATACTGATAAACTATGGAATGTGTTACATTGGGTGATTTGTAAACATAAACATAGTGAATGAAAATAGTAAAATTTCCCTTTTGATGCTCTCAAAAAAGTGAAAAGTTTCCTGAACGTCCGGTTTTTTAATGAGCACTAAAGATCAGAAGTAAAGATAAGAAAAATATACAGTATAGATAAAAAAATGTCCCATCGCTTTTTCGGCCTTCACTCAAACGTTTCGTTCTCAGTCACTTCTTTACCGATTTGGCTCAAATTTTCAGCAAAAATTAACAACATGGTTGGCTAAATATTCTGCAAGTGTGGTGCCAAAATTCCGACTCATACTGGTTTTATGATCCGAAAAATAGGAATGAGGGTGGTCCACGCAAATTAAATTTTTTTCGGTAATACAAGGAGTACAGGCCTGAAACTTGCAGGAATGATTGGTGTTACTATTGGGCATAACATACTAAGCGGGCAGCCCTGTAGCTCAAAGGGCACTAAAATGGGGGAATTTCAAAAACATGACGAAATATGACTTTTCTTCGTAAAACCGGCAAAATGACGATTCTAAAGATTTTCAATTTTCAAAAAACGCTGCAGGGATGGTTACTATGGTGTGGAACAGAGCTTAAATATCAGGTTCATTTATTTGTCGAACTTCCTGCTACAATCTATGTTGATTAACAACAGATTCAGAGTGCTTTGATTCTAGAAGGTGCAGATTTCTTAACTATGGGATTTTCACTCATGTTTTTAAAATTCCCCCATTTTAGTGCCCTTTGAGCTACAGGCTGCCCGCTTAGTATGTTATGCCCAATAGCAACGCCAATCATTCCTGCAAGTTTCAGGCCTGTACTCCTTGTATTACCGAAAAAAATAAATTTGCGTGGACCGCCCTCATTCCTAGTTTTCGGGTCATAAAACCAGTATGAGTCGGAATCTTGGCACTAAACTTGCAGAATATTTAGCCAACCATGTTGTTAATTTTTGCTGAAAATTTGAACCAAATCGGTAAAGAAGTGACTGAGAACGAAACGTTTGAGTGAAGGCCGAAAATGCGATGGGACATTTTTTTATCTATACTGTATCTTCCAGATATTGCTCATCTTCTCAAGTCAATTTGTCCAGAAATTTGGTACTCAATTTTCTTAAGAAATTCAACAAAAACTGAGTATAGTGTACATTAGTATTATTTTGTTAACAGACCATGTTGTGGATACTACCAAACTTACGATTGAGAAGAGGAGGCAGTTTTATCGCATCAGTGTCGGTTCACATGTCTAAGCGAGCAAGTTTAGAGTTGACACCCTGTGGCGACATTTTGGAAAGTTTGGGCTAAAATATAGGCAGTTAGAACTACTGTACCTACAATGTAGGTATGTATGACAGGAGTTTCAGGTGTTACAGAAGTTTCTGTCTGTTTAGTATGAAAATACACCTTCCCTTCAGTCCCATTGCTTTTTTTACGCACAGAAGACAGGCGAACAGAAAAGCAGGAAATTTGTCATATGTTTGAGACACGCTTGATGATGCTAATAAGCCACAAAAAATGCAAAAACTTTCATTAACAAGTACTCTTTGCGAGCATTGAACTACAATACTTATTTTGTTGTTGGTTTATCATACCTTTGTGTGTTTTTACCGGAGAACAGTTTTCGGCAAAAATTTTCTGGTGTTATGCCACATCCGGTCCAGTGGAAAATTTCGATCCGGTCGGGTCCTACAGTCACACAACCCGTAACCTTAGTGTTCTGCGTTTGCCAACTGGCCAACTGCTCTGCCGAAATATTTCGCGGCTCCAAATTTAGCTTCAACTGGCTTGGCCCGACCTACAGTCAGTGGCGGATCCAGGATTTCCCAATGGGGGGGCGGTGGGTGGAGCCAAAATAGACCCCCACCGCCGCTGCCGGTGCCCAACAAGGACGAGAAAATTTCGCAAAATTAGCCTTCAAAAACGTGTTTAAAAAGCATTCTGAGCTTAAAATTGACAGAAATTACAAGTTTTAGTAGTTTAAAGCGGCCTGGTTGGGCTTCTGCCCGACCAGGCGAGAAATTTTTGAAAATTTAGCCTTTGAAAACGCATTTAAAAAGCATTTTGAGCTTAAAATTGACAGAAATTACAAGTTTTAGTAGTTTAAAGCGGCCTGGTTGGGCTTCTGCCCGACCAGGCGAGAAATTTTTGAAAATTTAGCCTTTGAAAACGCATTTAAAAAGCATTTTGAGCTTAAAATTGACAGAAATTACAAGTTTTAGTAGTTTAAAGCGGCCTGGTTGGGCTTCTGCCCGACCAGGCGAGAAATTTTGAAAATTTACCTTTGAAACCGCATTTAAAAAGCATTTTGAGCTTAAAATTGACAGAAATTACAAGTTTTAGTAGTTTAAAGCGGCCTGGTTGGGCTTCTGCCCGACCAGGCGAGAAATTTTTGAAAATTTAGCCTTCGAAAACGTGTTTAAGAAGCATTCTGAGCATAAAATAGACAATTGCGCAACCACAATTCAAATAGCGGAAAATTACTAACCTGGAAAAGAAAACGCGTATGTCGACCGAAAAGATTACACAGCCGGGCGCACTTGAGCCCTCTTCTAATCGCACACACAGACACACCTCTTTAGGGTCAAAAGGCGTTGAGAGTCTCGCGCTGCGCTGACTTGGCCAGTTAGTGACCCAATAATTAATTACAGATCTATCCCTATGCGGCGCTCGCTGGGCCGGCCGTGAGACTGCCAGATTTAGATAGCCAATAGCAGTGCAGCGCGGCCGGCCGAGGTTACCGCGCCAAATTTAACTGCTGACCAGTACTAGCACTTTTGGCACTACCATCCCAAAAGTCACCTTGGTACCCCCTTGTGTTTTTTGAGAAGGTCGGTCCGGCCAATGGGGGGCGGTCGCCCCCCCGCACCCCCCTGGATCCGCCACTGCCTACAGTATATCTTTTGTAGTTTTAGATTTACCGCGCTTTGCACAAAGTATCGGAATTTCGCACATTTTCTGTCTGTAATACCGTTGCTAAGTAAATTATAATTATAATTTTAATTAAATTGTTTAGAAATTTACTAATACAAGTAAATTATTTGGTAAGTAAATTATAATTAAATTAAATTTCTACGAGAACAGGGAAAGTTAATTATAATTATAATTTGTAAATTATACTTACCAAAAATAATTTACTTAATTTACTTAAAATATACTTAATTTACTTACAGAAGCCTAGCTATTGCTGAACCATTTGGCATTATGCAAGTGCTGCGTGAGCACCTGCTTTTCAGTATCTATACCTTTCAATGGCAAGGCATACTTACTGTACAATTTTCCGCCCACCCGCCCACCGCCTTTTGTCTTTGCGCTTGTTTCTCTTAATCTCCCACAAAACAAACTACTCCAATTTATCCACCGAGCTAAGAGTGCCTATAGGTACTTTTCAGCCATTTTTGCTATGCGATAGCATATGTTTAGTCTCACAAGCATTGTCTTTGTCTGTTGTGGATGCAAGCAGAAACTGTCTGGAAAGCCACTAGAGATTGGGGCTTTCTTATTAAAATTCTGACGAACTGTCATTATTACAATTGACAGACACGGGCTATCATTTCGGCTAGGGGTGATAAATTTTCAAAATCTGAGGGGCAGGCTGGAGGTGGTAGCGGCTGCTTATGAGGTGAGTTGGTAAGCCAGCAAGTCCGATTTTTCGCTAGAATTAAGGTTTTTTTGGCTTTTTCCTTTAAGGTAGAAATAAGCTAGTCTGAGCTCATTCACACCTAACCTAAGCATACTTTTATCATAACATTCTTCCAAAACATCCAAAAGGGGAACAGTAACCTGAGGAGGTCAGAGCCTGCGCCGGTAAACCCCTCAGCCCCTTTGTCCATGTCTGTTGTTAACTTAACCTGTGATACCCTCGTTTTGTTTTCATTCTAGATAACCGTTATGGCATCCTTGCTTAGTTGGAAGCAAAGCTGCAGATGTTAGCCGCCAAAATCAGGCCTATTTTAAATATACTTAATATACTTAATTTAATTAAATGTGGTAAGTAAATTATAATTAAATTAAATTTCTCTCAGATGTGGTAAGTAAATTTTAATTTAATTATATTTCTCTGGGCATGTGGTAAGTAAATTATAATTTAATTATATTTAAAATAAATTTACTTAGCAACAGTATCTGTAACATTATGGTGGCTATAAATGTTTCATGGAGACCGTTCTTTAGCCTACTTTAGTTAGTTTTAGGAGGAGCGTTGTCTTCCATCAGTCAGTGCAGTATCTGCTTCGAGCACCGACGGCAAATGGCCACGATCGATCGGTGCGGTCACGTGATTTGCATCGGTTGCTGCGATGGCGACAAACTTGGAGGTCGCTGTCCGTTTTGTAATGGTCAGATTAAAAAGATTATCAAACTCTACTATTGGGCGTGTGTGGACTGTCAACTTCTCATAATTTTGCTTCGCGTATCACATCATGATTGTGGTACACATCTTCCCTTTTTTGTGCAGCATATTTTTGTGTTTTCTTTCCCACTTTTATCGATATTTTGCGTGCACTTTGCGTACTTTCTGCCCTACAGGATGTGTTGAGAAAATACTGGGTACAACAAGCGTCCATAACTCCATGCTATACGTACAATGTACTTACAATAAGGAAATACGTAGTGTACACACGTATCATGCCTACCATACCAAATTGTACTCATTAATATCAACCCTTACCAGTAAAATTGTCGTACCTAATTAATAGCTCCTGTACAGTACCATGCTATATATCAAAATCAAGGGCGTTTACCAGAGAATTTTAGCAATTTATGTAGAGTACGTAGGTGGACCAAATTTCGGTCGAACACCGATTTTTTGCGTTCTCACTCTCTACTACATTGACGTATAAAAATGCCCGTGTCGCAGAAAAGTGTCTAAATTCAAGTGCTATGTAATGCACCTAACCGTTTTGTACAGATCTTCATGATGCGAGAGTAATGCGCCTGTCTTTCGCCTTTGTTCAAAAAATTGTTTCGAACAACGATCTGATGAAGCAGAAACCGAGGATTCTAAAAATGTCACTCCCATCGCGCTTAATTAAAAGAAGTTATTCCTGAAAAACCGAAAACTATTGATTTTTGTAACTTCGGAACAAGGGGTTCCCCGAAGCTGAAAATTGCAGGTAATTGTTTTTACATCAATATACAGTATAGATAAAAAAATGTCCCATCGCTTTTTCGGCCTTCACTCAAACGTTTCGTTCTCAGTCACTTCTTTACCGATTTGACTCAAATTTTCAGCAAAACTTAACAACATGGTTGGCTAAATATTTTGCAAGTTTCGTGCCAAAATTCCAACTCATACTGGTCTTATGACCCGAAAACTAGCAATGAGGGTGGTCCACGCAAATTTATTTTTTTTCGGTAATACAAGGAGTACAGCGCTGAAACTTGCAGGAATGATTTCTGTTGCTATTGGGCATAACATACTAAGCGGGCAGCCCAGTAGCTCAAAGGGCACTAAAATTGGAGAATTTCAAAAACATAAATATGACTTTTGTTCGTAAAACCGGCAAAATGACGATTCTAAAGATTTTCGATTTTCAAAAAAACACTGCAGGGATGGTTTCTATGGTGTGGAACAGAGTTTAAATATCAGGTTCATTTATTTGTCGAACTTCCTGCTACAATCTGTGTTGTTTAACAACAGATTCAGTGCTTTGATTCTAGAAGATGCGGATTTCTTAACTATGGGATTTTCACTCATGTTTTTGAAATTCCCCAATTTTAGTGCCCTTTGAGCTACAGGGTTGCCCGCTTAGTATGGTATGCCCAATGGCAACACCAATCATTCCTGCAAGTTTCAGGCCTGTACTCCTTGAATTACCGAAAAAAATAAATTTGCGTGGACCATCCAAATTCCTAGTTTTTGGGGCATAAAACCAGTATGAGTCCGAATTTTGGCACTAAACTTGCAGAATATTTAGCCAACCATGTTGTTCATTTTTGCTGAAAATTTTAGCCAAATCGGTAAAGAAGTGACTGAGAACGAAACGTTTGAGTGAAGGCCGAAAAAGCGATGGGACATTTTTTTATCTATACTGTATTTCTACTTGCAAAATTTGAGCCAAATCGAAAGACCTCGCCCAAAACAGTGGCAGCTCAAAGGTCGCCACTAATTTAAACTGGCTTTTAAACCTTGATTGAAATTTTAAATGCATTCAAAATGCGTCGATATACAGTACGTTCGTTTGGCACAGTTTCTGTGCAGCAGTCTATCGCTCAGGTTCTTCACAACTTCAGAATTAAAGAGAAATTTTAGCAGAGACCAGCTAATTCTAGATGTAACTCAGCACAAGTTCACATTTTTGCTCGATATTACTGGCAGGTGCGTACATGAAACATACAGCTGTACGCGCACATTGTACATATCTCTTCTTCTACGTATCATGTATCGTATGTTCTGCTTCGATTCCTAATGCTAAACCAAACCGGTGTTTACCAATTCTCTCGCCAGGTTGCCTTACCGTCGGGTGTACGGGCCGCTTAATTATGGCGGCTATCAATAGCGTTCTTCTTGCCCCTAGGGGCACCTCACCCAATTCTCAGCGTGAGATTGGGTCTCTTTGTCTGCATTAACGTAAGGTCGACCTAGAGCAGTATGGCTCCTCGGCGCACTCCAAAGAGAGCAGCTCGTCAGTGTAAAAAAACCTGGCAGCGATTCGATTGGACGACCGACACCTCCTTTCCGTCCGTTCCTCTTCCCAAGCTGAAAATCGGCCAAGCTGCTCTGAGTCTGGCCCCGGCCGAACTATTCCCGAAATGGGTCCCTCAACCCAAAACTTCTCTCCTCGATCGAGTTCCAACGCCACTCGTCCTTCTCAACCCAACCAAGAAGGCCCGAGTCGGCTCTACTGCTTTCCATCAGCGTAAAGGTATACTTAGTGTCCTTTTTTTACTTATATCGAGGTTTCTGTGTACGCTTGTTGTGCGTTCCCACAAGATAGTTAGTTTAGCTAGTTTAAAGATTGTTTAGGTTTTGGAAATAATGAAGTCCAACTCAGTCCCTGTTCCGTACGATATGATAAGCACAATTAGTGTGAACACCATATTTCTCTAAACTAAATTCTGCCATAACCTCATAGCCATAGCCAATAACTTTGGTTTGCCCGTCAGTTTTTAAGGCCAGTGTTACTGTGTTTGCGTAGCACGCCCCGCACGGCACAACCTGACCTGTCTGACATCTGTCTTCAGACCAGACGTTATAGGTTGTTTTATCCGGAATTCGCCCAAATGAATGTTGTGAGTCAGCCAACACATCTAGGATCACGGCACTTTCCTACACCTTATGATGCGCGTTCACTTACATAAAGACCGTTTTAACGGAAACGGCCCGTGGCGCAGTTTGTTTCAGTAAATGGAATTGAGGAGCTTCAAAATTATAAAAAAAGTTCGAAAAAATCTTCGCAATGAAATGCCAGGTGCCGCATTTGATTCTAGCTACAGAAAAGCATTAACAGCCTGCCTTTCTCCTGACGCGATATAAGAAAGACGGAAGATTTTACACAATTTCATGATACAGTATTAGCTCAGTGAGGTTACGGTCTGTCGCTTTTAGTGGACAGTGCGCCAACTAATAAAGAAACGAATTGAATTGTTTGTTGTGTCCGTTTTCTTTTCTCTGCTGTTTATGGTGCATTGGTATGCTATGCGGAGTCTGGCATAGACAGCTCCAGCAATAAGACCGTCTGCATCTGTCTGACTGACATTATGTCGAGTGAGTTTTATGTGCCTGCCACGCCAATTAGTAATTATTCGCGCCGTTCGCAGCCGCAGTAGGTACCTCAGCTGGGCGCCGAACTTTCAGAGCACTTTCAGAGTGGCAAATCCTAATCTGTACGAGTGTACCAGCCTACCATGGAACTTCCTCCACACTTAAGGAGCCTAATGATCACAATATACAGGGTGTGCCAAAAAAAACAACCCAGCAGATGTTTCGCTGTAGCAACCGCAAATCTCAACGGATTTCAATGAATCCTTTTTTAAATGAAAGATAAATAAATTCTTGAAAGATTGATGTAACGTTTATTAATGTAGGGTAAGCCGGGGTAATTCGGCACACCATTTTCAGTTTTTCAAAAATATCTCGGCCCAACTTAGCAGCAGTAACCTGATTTTCGGTCCGGAATTTTTCAATTTTTCTTAGTTACACTGTGCAAAAGGTTTGAAGCCATTCCGACCATTCTACAACGAATGGCGAGCGATTCCTTTTCGATTTTATTCATGTGCCGAATTACCCCACCGGTGGGGCAATTCGGCACAACGCGGAAAATTTGGTTTTGAAGCCTAACAGCCCCATCTTAAGGAATGTTACGATTAGAGCCACTTCATCTGAGTCTGTAGTACAATTTTTGCCAGCATTGTACAGTTGTAGTGGCTTTTACAGCTTTCTAAACGTTGAGATAATATGATCCCCACATAAGCTGTTTTTTTCTACTTGGCAATCGAAAAAGGCAGAGTTCTAGCGTTATACTTTCATGGAGCTCTTGTTTGAAGGTTTCTAGCTTTTGCTTCAAGCAGAAAACCTACTTTGTATGTGTAACAGTGGTTGAATAAATGCAAAATTTGCATACACACAAACATATGCTAAATCGGGCCTCCGTGTAAAAAATGTCAATGTTTTCATTCTATTAACACTGCTAAAGGCTTACGCACCAAGAAAATAAGCAATTTGCTGTTGATTAACATTTTTTGATTAATTAATTAAAATTATTAATTAGTTAATTAATTAACGTAAAATAACTGGTTACTGTGTAAATCAGCATGGTTATGCTTAAAATACATAAACTAAGCAAAAATAACCGTTTTTGAACGAAAGTTTTGAAAAAAACCGATTTTTTGCGGGAAAACTGACTTCAACTACCGTAATCAACAGCTTTTCCATTCCAAAATGATGCGAAAACCTGCGTGTCTACTTGTGCCATTTTTGCCCCCGAAAGCGGGTGTTTGAAGGAAACCAACCTAATTGCAGATTTTTAATCCGTCCGAGCTAATGTAGTTTTAGGTTTATTCAGCTTCAAAAATCGGATTTTTTTAGTTGTTGTCAAACAATGACCTGTAGCTCACGATTGATTAAGCAGATAGAGTTAATATTTTATACATTGTATCAGCACACAATACGCATTACATAACTGCATTAACCGTTCATCTAGCTGCATTCGTTCGAACGCAATTATCCAATGAAAAATTTTGTGCCGAATTCCCCCCTGTGCCGAATTACCCCGGCCTACCCTACTCTGCTTAGTTCCTGAGATATTCACTCTCAAAATCAAAACTGTGATTTTGGCAGTGAACAAGAGGGAATTTTTCTTTTTCCGCTGCACTTTGTAATAAAATGGATTCCTGCTACTGCTGAGGGCTATTGGAGGCTTTACTGGTGACACATAAACTCGGTTCACTTCAACAGTAAAGTGTCATTAGCCCCCAGCAGTAGGAATCTGCTATATTATGAAGTGCAACGGAATCGCTCTTGTTCTTTGCCAAAATCTGTTTCGACTTTGAGGGCAAATAGCTCAAGAACTAAGCAGTGAATCTCAATAAAAATTGCACCAATCTTTGAAGAATTTATCAATCTTTCATTCAAAAAAGGATTCATTCAAATCGGTTAAGATTCATGGTTGCAAAAGTAAAAAATCTGCTGGGTTGTGTTTATCACTCTTGTTCACTGCCAAAATCTCTGTTTTGACTTTGAGGGCAAATATCTCAGGAACTAAGCATCGAATCTTAATAGACGTTCACCATTCTTTCAAGAATTTATTTATCTTTCATTTAAAAAAGGATTCGTTCAAATCGGTTGTGATTTGCGGTTGCTACAGCAAAAAATCTGCTGGGTTGTTTTTTTTGGCACACCCTGTATACATTGTTTAAATCAGCCGAAATCGTAGTTTTTGGGTACCTTAGACTCCAGAGGTAATGAAACTGGTTATTGCATGTGTTGTTTGATTTCAGGATCAACTGTTGGTCGTGCCACACCTCCTCCTCCTCCCCCGCTTCCTTCTGCATCGGTTCGGCCGGAGCGCCTCAGACTGCAATCACGCACGGACGTGGCCACTAGGTATGGTAAGTATTCTTATATCTGTAGTCTAGCACATTGTGCAACAGGTCATCCGCCGTTGTTGGGCTGCTGCCGGACCAGAGCGAGAAAATTTTGAAAAATTAGCATTCACTTATACTAATTATTCGCATTTTTTATAAGAATTCTACATATTTTATTGCACTCTTAACACCTTCACCCTCGGCCCGACCCGGCTCGGCTGAAATCGTCTGCCTGGCGGCCCGGGGTCCAGACATGGGCAAAGGGGGGCTGGGGGGGTTGGCCCCCTCAGGCTCTGACCTACCCCCTTCAGCCGGCCGCTACCACCCTCAGGAATTTTCTGGAAGAATTTTGTATAGAAAATTATGATAAAATATGCCTGGATAAGGTGCAAAAGAGCTCAGAATAGCTTATTTTAACTTATTCTAATGAAAAATAAGCCAAAACCTTGATTTTAGCCAAAAATCGGACTTTTTGGCTTACCACCCCCTCAGGCACTCCTACGCCCCCTCAGGAATTGAAAATTCTACCCCCCTCAGCCGAAATGCTAGCCCATGTCTGCCGGGGTCTGGGCCTGCCCGTGTAGGTCTCTACCAGGGCTGTTGGGTCGGTTTTTTTCCTCGGTTTTTTTCGTTTTTTTCCGGAAAAAAACCGGTTTTTTTCCTAGGGGCTCGGAAAAAAACTAAAATGCGGAAAAAAACTCAAGTAAGTTTTTAAAGGAAATAGACAAAATAACTGGTTAAATTCGCTTCCAATGCTTTGAATTTACGTTAATAGAAGCCTTACAAGCATTTCCATGGCATATCTTAGCTGTTTTGCGCAAAAAATACTGGTACCATTTTCAGGCAACTTTTATTATTGTATTTTTGGTGTTTTAAAATCAAATTACTACTCTAAAACATGAAATTAGTGCATTTTGTATTAAGACTCACGCTATTTCGTTGAATTCTGCAATAAAAAGCGAGTTGTTAAAAATTTTTTCTGTCATCTCGGAAAATAACTTTTGGAAAAAAACCGGAAAAAAACCGGAAAAAAACCAGCTTGAGTTTTTTTCCGGAAAACAAACAGCCCTGGTCTCTACCCTCCGATAGGCAGGGGCCAAACATACATCGGCCGCGGGGGTCCGGGTGGGTTGCCCACCCCCAACTTGGGCTTGATCCCAGGCATGGGCTAGCATTTCAGCTGAGGTGGGTTGAAATTTTTCAAACCCTGAGGGGGGTAGCGGCCGCTGATGGGGTTGAAGAATGGTAAGTAAAAAGTCCGATTTTTTACTAAAATCAAGGTTTTTAGGCTTATTTTTCGCTATGATAAGTTAAAATAAGTTTTCTGAGCTCATTTACATCTAATCTAGACATACTTTTATCATAATTTTCTAAACAAAATTCTCCCTAAAAATTCCTAAAAAAACAATTGACCCCAAAACCACCATGTTTGCAGACGTCGACCAGACACTCCGACCTGTCTAATTGATCCTCCGAAAAAAGTTCCGGTTTCTTCCCACTACTCGTCCTCGCGCTCGCTTACATTTTCCAATCTGCATCGCCACGGAGGCGCCGATTCTAAGGATCAGAGACAACCACCTGCGCCGGAGAACTCGGTCTGTTTAACTGAAGCAAGTACAGAATGTGCCATGGAGCTTTGTGGTTTGGCCAATTCCAGATTTTCAACACCTGCCGTGTTTCTGGCACGCTGCTAAAATTGCCTATAAACCAGCGATTTTCTCTATCTCAGCTGGAGATGTTCTATCTGGAAATTTTACATTGGAAAAAAAAATTAAAGTACTGAAATTTCAGAAAAAGTTATAAGTACAGAAATTTCAGAAAAAATTATGTAAGTGGCACTAACTTTATTTAGTATAATATAAGCAGCACTTTTTACCCCAGAATTTTTGAATGATTTTTGTACTCTACTACTCCTCTGAATTTAAGTTGAATCCCCGGCCTGGCCAGATTCTCTCCCCTCGCCCCTTAAAGGGCACGACCTGTTACATTTGAATTAGGTAGATCTCTGTTACAGAAAAGAGCAAAGGCTTCTCTGCACCCGACTTCTCAAGCACCGGCTAAATCTGAGAAAGCACAGGTTAATCGCGGTGCAGTGAAATCTCAGTGTAAGGTACATAAGACGGTTTAGAGAAAGGATTCGACCCACGAGTGTAACATCTGCCTCGAAGACAAAGTACAAATGGCGGCTGTCGACCCGTGTGGTCACGTGATGTGTGTCCAGTGCTGCCACACAGACAGACTGAAGGGTCGCTGTCCGTTCTGTAGTGGTCCGATTAAAAAGACGCTCAAACTCTACTATTAGCAGGTTATTCTTATTTTCTGCCTTATCTACTGTACGTACGCACTGTATTTCGCTTCAATTGCATGTTTCAGGGTTCGTGCCGCTCTGGCCGTCCAAAATCCCTCTGACATTTCCCTGACAAAAGCCCCTGATATTTTCAAAAATTCTTCACATTAAATGTGATATTTCTCACCCAAAATTGGTGATAAGCATGTGTAGGGCTGCAGTCATTTGTTGCCGTTCAACCATAGCAAGAAAAATTTTGAAATATTAGCTTTCAAGACGCGTTTAGAAAGCATTCTGAGCACAGAACTAGCCGTTTTAGTATTTTAAAGTCTTCTGGTTGGACCACTGTCCCATCAGGGTGAGAAATTTTGAAAAATTTACCTTCAAGAACTCACGGAATTTGACTAAATTATATGCACTTTCATTGCTGCTTCTACAACCTACTGAATCCATGCTTTCATGACTCAAAATTTCCCCTTACGAGATCCAAAACCCCCTGACTTTCCCCTGACCGGCACGAATCCTGAATTTTGTACCGTGTGTAAACAACGCCTGGTCCACTCAGGCATATACTTCCTTCGGATTTGACCCATATTTAGCCAACTAATTAGTTGGTGCGGTGTAGTGAAGAAATGGGTTGTGTTTGATTCGATTCCGATTTGTCTGCATTTCGTTTTCACTGCATTTTTGCCCTTCTTTGTATTGATGTCTGCGTTGGTGCTAAAGCTTTCTTCTGCCATTCTCTACACGAGTCGAGAATAGTAATAATAAATCGTCCTTCTATGTACAGTGTGGGCCACACTTGCTCAACAATTGACTAGTCTTCGGTTTGATCGTTAGAGGCCCGCCACTATGTGAATGGATTTGATTCAACCAAATATAGTTTAAACCAACGGTAACCGATTTTTGACCAAGTTACATCCAAGCTTGCCTTTCTGCAGGAAGCCCTTTTTCAATCAATCAACTGAAAGCCAGCAGATTGATGCCGTAATTTCTCAAGACAAAAGTTTTTACAATTATTAGTATATTGGATTAAGGAAGTTTCGGCTCAGACCCAACCGTCCTTGGATGACATTTACTATATGCTGTAGGAAGCAGAAATAGATTTTACTAGAACACCGTTTAAATGCGACAAAACTGAATTCAAACAGTAAAGCTTAACAGAACGGAACTAAGTTGATATGAATTTACATTAAGTCACTCATTTTGGCCCCAGCAAACAATCAGAAAAAACTACGATTCACTTCTTTGGTCCTGTGTCTCATTCAATTAAGTCAATTACGCTAATTACATCGATTAATGCTGGCTATGATTAGAAAAAGTATTCTCACAACTACAGTAAACCTCTTTGCACTTGATATGTCACATTCCCGGTTGATTAGCCCACCAAAAACAACGAAATCAGCGGCAGGTCTGATAAGAAAAGTGATAACAACAGTGATATAAGCACCGAGCATTCTAACAAGACAAAAAGACACCTGTCTGTCAAAAAACACAAGTACCACCATAATTAATAAGACACTGCCCAAACAAGGCAACTATACAATTGGTCAATTTCAAAATAATAATATAACAACCAGACATGTAACAGGTCATCCGCCGATGGGGAGGAAGATCTGAGCTCAAATCATAGAGGAGGGTTGGGTACTAGAAACGCTCAAAAATCGTTAAACATCGCCAATTACAGCTAAAAGTGCTGTTTAACGGGCGATATTAGTGTCTGAAATTCTAAGAAATTGTAAAGATTTGCTGAAAAAAATACTTGCCAGAAAAATCGGGGACCCCGGTTACATGTACGATAATAATAACAACAATTAACTGGTATGCACATGAGAAGACGAAGAAGGAGAGAAGTTCAGATTAGCCTTGAGTTTCGTAAATAGTCAACCAGACAGGTGTAAACAAACTTATACTGCATCGGCGTCTGAATCAGCAGCATTCTCTGCTGTCGCAGCATTTTCAGCGCTCTCGGCAGGTCGCAGTTCTGAAAGGCAAACAAACAAGCGTGCCGGTAGTTAAAACAGAAGAAGAAGAGAGCTAACGTGGTTGTGTTCGAGACAATAGATCATCAATTCGACCAGAACGTAGGCGCCCGTGCGACCGACGCCAGAGCAGCAGTGAACGACGAGGGGCGGAGCGTCGGCAGTGGCCAGCCAATCGGCGCTGACTTGGGAGGGGAGCACGTCCAGTGGTTGAGCAGAGAGCTTCTTGTGAAAAGAATTGCTGGGCGAATGACGCACGATACTGATGTCGGGCAGGAAACTCTAGAAAGGGAAAGAGCTATCGTCCGTCTAGCATACATGGGCCGGAAAAATCCGGAGGGGGGGGTGGGGGGTTGAGACCTGGGGGGTCCCGACCCCAAAAAAAGCCAAAAAACGCCTATTTTGCCTTAAATAAGCGAAAATTTCCTCCCTCCGGGAGGGGGGGTGGGGGAGGGGGGGTATGGCCGGCCGAGGGGGGTATGGCCGACCGAGGGGGAGGGGTATACCCCCCTTACGCCCCGGCCCATGTATGCCGTCTAGGCGAACAATAATGTTTTCTTCGCCAACACTTTAAACGGATTTGTGTTCCCTTCCCAGATGGAAATAGAAGAAAGTTTCCACAACTACCGATTAATTGACAGTTAATTGATTGTTAATTAACCAATCAATTGACAGTTACCTACCGCGCTTTTGCTGCGATGTCTATGCGCCGGCGATCCGCTAGAAACGGAGGAATCCTGATTTTGCGCCTGCTTCTCTCGCATGGCCTCGTTCTCCAGATGTCGCTTCACACTGTTGACTTCATCCAGAAAACCTAACAACCTCACCCAGTCAGATTTCGGCCGCTGTCCAATCAAATTCTATTGGCCTACCCAAAAAGCTGTCGACATTCTCGGGGACGCCTCCAGTGGGCCAGTCGAAATACTGTAGATGGTAGACGATTCTGCGCTGAGAGGAGGGGCAGTGTTTGAGCGTGAGACAGGACGTCACTTGAGTCTGATTTTCGGTGCGCGACTGCAGCGACACCTGGTAGTCGCCGAATCGGACGCGACCCGACTTTCCCGAGCGCGTCGGCCAGTAACAGGCGCTCTGCTCTTTCGCTTTCTCCTGTTGTACAAACAAACTGGTTGTTGCTGCGTGCCAAAGTAAAGGCGATAAAGAGGTTTACCAGACATTTGGTGAGCATGACAATGATTTGGGCGCCGCTCTCCCAGACCATTTGCCAGAAGTCCGAGCTGGTTTCCTTGAGAGGCGCCTGAGCAGCTATGTACTTCAGCAGCACGTCACCCAACGGAATCTGACAACAATCAACTACCAGTTCAGACTGACAGACAGTAAAGAAAGAACACAAATCGATAATAGGCGCTGAACGGATACATGGACCGGAAAAAAATCCGGAGAGGGTGTGGGGGTAGTCTTGGTGGTGTCCCGGAAACGATTTTTAAGCAAATTTTTGCGATTTTATACAATTTCAGACACTAAAATTGCTAAAATCGCATATAAAACAGCGCTTTTTAGCTGTACTTGAACACAACTTTAAGCTTAGACCCCGGCCAGAGCCAGACCCAACCGCCCCTCTCCATCGGCGGATGACCTACTATCATATGTTTATTGGCGCTACAGTTAGGCTAGGCAGTTTGCAACACAGCAATCGGTTTTGTTGTACTGATGCCCATCCATCGTACATGTACATGCAGCAAGAGGTCGGGCAGCTCCCACCCGCGAGACGATTTTTTTCTACCACCCGCTAGTAGTTTTGACTTTTGACAACTTTTTAGAATTTCAGATACTAAGATTGATCAAATTGCCTGTAACACAGCGCTTTTGACCTGTATTATTAGAGCCCACATTAGCGCTTTCTACAGTCCGTCGGACAGAAAAGCAGACACCCTCCAGACCCACTATCAAAGGTATAAATTTTGAAGGGATGTAATGGCCTCGAACCGAATTTTCAGATAAAATGATAAATCAATTTTTTTGGAAAACTGGTATAGAGCAATCTTTATAGTGCATAAAAGTGCGCAGCTTTCAGTACACGCCACTAATCTAACAGCAAACTTTGGAGAAAATAACACAAAAATTGCTTCACAGAAAACCTGTCTGCATGGTGCAAAAAATCGTCGGTGTGAGAAGGCGATGTCGAATTGTCTATCCACTGCTTCGGGACATGCCATCCATACATGGGCCGGAAACTCCGGAGGGGCCCAGAGTGCGAACTGGTAGTGAGTATTGGGGTGTTTTCCAGGTAATGGTTTTGGGGTTTCTGTCTCCCAATACCCAATATTAATTGGGACCTGTCAAAATTGAAATTAAATCGATGTTGACCAAAAAAATCAAACGAGGAAAAATCGAAAAGGTTGATCGCCGATTAAGTTTAGGAAGCTGTTTTTGCGTTAACCAAATAAAAGTTAGCAGAATTTCTTATTGGCCCAACTACGCAAGTATTGGGAATTGAGATATTCGGAGTCTCAAGTATTGGTATTGAGTATTGGGTTTTTCAGGCATAGTTCGCACTCTAAGGGGTCTGTATTTAGTCTTAGGGGTTCCAAAAATGTCCCAAAACGCCTATTTTGCCTTAAAAAGCGACAAAATTTCCCTCCTGGAGGATGCTGGGAGAAGGGGATCTGGTCGACCGAGGGGGAGGGGAAGGCCCTCGGCCCATGTAAGCACCTCTCGAGAACTACTGTTACATGTGATGGTACCTACGGTATTATCAACTGACCCGGCAAGCAAAGGTTCGATCGAAACACTACTAATAGGTCAAAATACCAACGTCCGTATTACTGCGAGCGCTAGAAAATAAAAATGCACCAAAGTATTTTGGCGTTTGGGCGCTGAGAAGCAATTATCAGGAAAAAGCCGAGCAGACCTTTCGCTTACGACTAGCGTATGGGCAGTGAGTCTGGCAGAATGACGATACCTGTATATTGGAGGCGTTAATATATCCGAGAGGGTTGTGCCGGTTGGGTCTGAGCATGACTCTCGTGTCCTCGTAGGGCAGCACGTTGTTGTACCGGTTTCTGCGACAATTTTCCGGCTTTTGCGAAGTGGAGACGCCGGCCGAGACGCGTTTTCGCGGAATTCGGTCGAACTCCTCCAGCAGCCCACCGGCCTGCAGACGCGACTCCATCACTGCTAACTGAAACACACAACACTTATAGACTTTCAAACTATTTTGTCATGAAGATTATTCTAGAAATGTAAACGAAAGGGGTTGGCCTACCCTTTCATCGTTAGATACTGACGTAGCTTCGCTGCCTTGGAGAATGTCGGGTTTGGACAGAATAACTCCGTTTAAGGTGGTGTTGGGTCTGGGCGGGTCTTGTTTCAAAGTCAGTGGTTGGTCAGAGATTTTTGAGTTGATGGGAGGACTCGAGATCGATCTGTCTCTCCTGTTGGCCGCTTCCTATAACAACCGAATTGGCTCTTAGTCGGCAATGTGCATATCAGTGGGCAACGAGCCAAGAAGTAAATTTTGTACCAGCGAAAGTTTACACACTCTCAACCAACCTATATACATAACCTAAAAGCTTTTGTAAGCGGTGATTCAAATGGCACCAAAACATTTAGTAATCGCAGTTGCAATCTCCAGGTTAATAGAAATTAAATATTTCTGATACATCATACATACACTGCTATGTAATGAAATTACTAATAATTGCCCGTAACTGAAAATTATGTACTAACCCTATTTGAAACATTCTTAGTTCAATCGAATCAGTTAAATCTTGCTCTTTTGAACTATGTAGTTCTAATTCAAAAAATCATCCGTTGCTACAAATCGGAAAAATGCCTTTTTTGTCAGGTTTGAGTACACGAGAAAACTGACACGTCGCAAAACTAGATACTAATTGTTTCCTCACAGGCCATTTGACTTTTTCCTAGCTAGTAAAAACACACAAAACCATACATTTGGACGCGAAGGGGCCATTCGACAAAGCATGGCAGCCTACTCTTAACCGGCAGCAGCCAAACCCAAACCAAACACAGCTCTGGCAACATAAATTGCGACCAGCCATTCAGGCAGGACGGCACTTACTTTCAGCAAAAGGTTCAAATTCATGTTGACAAAGAATCGGTTCATATGACAGATAAAGCAATTGCGACGTTCCATGGTGCCGGCCGGTGAGGTGAGCGGGGTTGCAGCGGCAACAAACAAAAGTTGGCCGACTTTTAATAACGTCCAGCTGGTGCGTGACAGAAAAAGAGGAGAGTTTAGCTGGGAGGACAGGTTTGATCGACTACGTAAGAGCTAAAGCTACGCAACTGCAAACTTCCTTAGTCAGGTGGCGTGGCCGCGGCCGGCCGCTCGGTCGGTCGGTTTAACGTCGTCCGCCTACCTAAACAACGGCCGCTCGCACCTGTCGTAACAGGCAGGGCTATTCAAAAGCCTAGTCATACCTTTCATAAACTACGCATTAGGGCGCTGAGTCAGCGCGACACGCCAATGCCCCTTTTGGTCAAACAATGCCCGTTGAAATATTAAATTTCACTTCCTCCAAAATCGGTTAGGTGAGGTGCCGGTCGCGCCGATTAGTAGAAAAAGTGGGTTAGTTTACATGGCAAACCAGTCTCTCTACCTGGTCGATTAGATGAGCGTAGTTGCCGATCAGCACCGAAGTGACATTGTTTGACCCGTCCAGAGCCGCTCTTTCACTCCGCTGCTGCTGCTCTTCTTCGTTGCTGGTGTACGGTATTACAGTAGTTGCCCGGTGGAGACGCGTCTCGGCTGAGGTGCTGGCACGACATCCCATCGATTCCAGAGCTGACAGAGTGAGATCGGGCGTGCTGCGGTACCAGAGAGCTGTGTGCAGCTGAAACCTTTTCAGCAGTGCGTACCCAGGATTTTGCAAAGGGGTGTAAAATTTTGAAGTTCCCTAGTTTGGCCTGGGTGAGAAATTTTGTAAAATTAGCCTTCAAAAACGCATTTAAAGGTATTCTATTCTGAGCGTAAAATTGACAAAAATTAACAGGAGAGTTTTAATTTAGTTAGTAGTTTAGTAGTTTGAAGAGGCCTGGTTGGGCTTCTACTGAAACATGGGCGAGAAATTTTTGAAAAATCATGCAGCTACAAAGGATAGAAGCCTAAAGGGCTTGAGCAGACTGTAGAAATAGTTGAGTGAGCGTCGATTAGTATTAGTCAGAAGACAGAAACTCTCACTCCTACATCGCGCGCTTACGTCAAAGAAACACTGCAACCATTCAACTCTGTGTGGTATCACGAATGGATGGTCTGCGTACATGTGAGGGTTTAGTTCAGCTCCTTAACCAGCGGACATCAAACGTTTGCTTGATTTTCTAAGCCTTCAGAAGCAGTGAAATTTTTTACTCAATAATTGTTCGAGCTTTTGCACAGTGAGTGATTACAAAACAGCTCCTTTTAGGTGATCTCAAAAATGCTGACATGAACTTGTGTGCATTTGCATTTTTACCGCAACTGTTATTTTTTTATTTGTAATTTAGCTGTAATTTAGCTGCTCGGTTGCGATCAGTTGGAAGACGGCAGTTACGTAAGAAGAAGACGGTAGTGATGCACTCTCTAAAAAGCACAGCAATAATACCTGCTGACTAAGCGAGTGTTGTGTAGCTGCACTGATATTTCCATGACTGGCCGAGTTCTGCTGATTAAGCAGCAAGGTCTGATCGATGGAAGGCTGTTTCAAGGCAGTCTCGTAGTCCGGCGCCGGTTTGTACGGCGGCGGAAGAATGGAGACACGTGTGTGGGTCCCGGCAGCCCCTCCCGCACTCACTGTGGCCGACTGCACTGAAACACTTCACATCTACTACACCGCACCCTCTCTGTTCGCTTGGAAACACAATTTGTTAGTTAGCCTGACACTCACAGACACGACACTTAGTGCTTTGTGTTCAAAAAGAAAAAAAAAAAAAAAAGGAAAAAAAAATTCACAAAAGTTGCCAAAAAATCGAAAAAAAAAAAAAAAAAAAAAGGGGGGGGAGCCCGGGGAAGGAGGGGGGGGGGGGGCAAAAAATAATTTCTGGGGCAAAAAACACCCGGGGGGAAACACCCCCACAACGTTTGGTTGATTTTTATTTTTATCCCCCTGGGCACCCCCATGCTCATGTATGGTGCGGTTTGGAAAGAAATTCAACCTTGAGCTGCCTCTCTGGCTGAGACGGGGTTGGGAGCGAAGCGAGAGGCAGGGTCGGACTCAGGCACATTCATGTGAGGAGTGCTTTGCGAGAATCTCTGATGCAACCGAACCGGCTCCTCCACCGGCACTCTCATATCCACCTCTGCATACCGATAGCCGTCTGCAGATAACACTCAGCCACTAACACTACTGACACCTCAATACCACAGCAATATACAGGTACATTCGGTGATCTGTTTTATTAAAAGATAATTATTGGTAAGTAGAGAGCTACTTGGCAATAAACGACCACTACTATAAGAAATTATCACGTAAACTTCATTAAATGTTAGTTGATTGGTGCAAAAAGTCACTAATAATCGATTGAAGTTTTTAAGGTGCCAATACACCTCAATCCCTATACCTGAAAAACACCTAAACCAATACCTAATAGTAGTTGGCACTGTATGGTCACCAATAAAACTCACTCAAGAGTGTCGATTTAGTAGTGACCGACTGCTCCTGCTGCAGAGCAGGCGAGGCCGAAGGACTAACTCGGTGGCCGTTGGGGATCTAGACAGCGTTGTTTGTGGTGGTCAGACTATACAGTTCAGTTGACTCACAATCTCAGCACGGTAAGTAGACACAGCCTTATGTCTCCACTGAAAATCTCCTGCACCGCTGGGAAGCCTAAATCGACGCCAATTGGTCAAACAGACAAGGGCAAGGGGGGCTGAGGAGCGTTGACCGCCCTCAGGCCGCCCTACCCCCTCAGAAATTTTAGGAAGAATTTTGTATAGAAGATTATGATAAAGGTATGGCCAGATTAGATGTAAATAAGCGCAGAATAGCTTATTTTAACCTATTTTAGCGAAAAATAAGTCTAAAAACCTTGATTTTAGCAAAAAACGGACTTTTAGGCTTACTACCCACTCAACCCCCACCTCAGACGCCGCTACCCCCTCAGGATCTGAAAATTTACCACCCTCTCAGCCGAAATGATGGCCCATGCAGACAAAAAAAAAAATTAAAAAAAAAAAAAACCCAAAACCCCCTCCCGAAATCTACCCATTCTGAGCCCATGTCTGGATCAAAGATAGCAATAAATGCTACAGAAATTTGAAGGGAAGAGAAGGGGCTGAGGGTTCGAGCCCGACTGATGGTAGCAAAGCAAGCTAAAAATCGCTCATGGTTAATTTAGACTGAACAGAGTTAAAAATCGTTTCAGGCAAATGCCAGTTACAAGAATGGAAAGGAGGTATATTACCTCTGCAACGACTTAGCCTTCCACAGAAAGAGCCTGAAGAATTCGAGTTGAAGACTAAAAATCACAGCCACATAGCGCGCCATCTCGGCATCCTCCTATAATTTACAAACAATAAGCCATACTGACACTGACAGTGCAATAAACACATACACATGGCACTGATTCAACATCAAACGGCACCATTATAAGGGTTCGATACCATAGAAGGCCTCGATCCCAGTAATGGTACCACTTGCAGTTAAAATTGTACCACTACGACCTGGTATGTACCACGTCGTTAATTGTCTGTCATACTTATGATGGAGTAGGGACGTACCATGGTGAAGTGAATACTGCTCAGTTCAGCACACTTTATAAGTAGAGTTCGCTTCTGTGAGGAGATCTTGAAGATTTCTTCCCACCTCAACAACTCTGATATCGAGCCATTTTTCTTTAATTAGTTACAGTCTGGAATACCTGTACTTAAGAGGAGCACCGGTTTTCCGTTTCACCACAATACCATCTTGCGAATAGCCCACACAAGCGTCGGCGTTCTCTTCGTCCTAAACGTGCCAACAGGTGCGACAAAAAGTAGTTAGTCTTGGTTCGCCTAGCACACAATTGCTCATTAGCTTTGCGGAGAGAAAGACTACTGTTGGCCGAAACGATTATTTCGAAAGTGAAACTGTGGGAGAAAGAGAAACTCTGACTCTGGCTTTGAAGTAGTCCTCGCCGTAACCGTCGCATAGCTGAGTCTCTGCGATGTAGTAGAGCAGAGCTTCTGCCGGCGGCACCCCTTCCAGTGTCTGGTGGCCGATCAGAACTTGACGCAGCAGATCTTCCAATACCGGCACACTCTCGGTCATGTGCTGGAAAACACACAGAATCCAGTAGATCTCACGCAATTTTTAATACCCAATACATGCCTGTCATGCTAATAGCGATCGACCGGAACCGGACCGGAACTACCAAAATTCGGGCGAAACCGGAATCGGAACTTTTTCGGTGGAGGTTAAAAATTTTAAATAGCTCCCAAAACCAAAAATGCTAGCTGAAAACTGCAGGAGACAATTAGAGCGTGCTTCGCCGAAGTTAAAACGGGCACAACTGCCATGAAACATTACTGTTCACCTGTCCAACGACTGCTTACGTACGTTACGGTTCCGGCACCGTTCAGCACCGGAACTGCCAGTTCCGGCAGGAACCGGAACCGGATCTCCGGTCGACCGCTACATGCTAATAACATTCTTTCCAGTAAATTGTTATCGAAGGAGTTGCGTTTTTGGCAACCGACATTACGCGGTAAAAAAATACCGAAAACAAGTGTTTAATTACCTTGGGCAAGAGCGGGAATCCCTTGAGAAAATCGATGGTATGAGTCAACTCGTCATGCATGCCCAGCTCGACTAACAAACAAAGAGAGCCAGTTAATCACCGAGACTAATTGGCATAATTAATTAGAGCTACCTTGTAAGCTGTAGCTGGCGAGCATGATGGCCTTTTCGGGAGGCACCACCAAGCGTCCCTCAATAACGTCCGACTTCATCTGTAGAAAGTAGTAGTACCTGAAAAAAGAGAAGCCCCCATATTTGGCGGCCTGAAAGGGAAATCGGGCGTCGCCTAGGTCACGTCTAAAAGGACCCCCAGCAGTTGTTGTTGAGGCTATTCTTCTGACGCAGCAGCCAAGGTCAAACCTGCACACAGACAATTGTAAATAGCGCACGCCCCTGCTACACAAACACTTCACTCTTCGCTCTTTCACCCTCCAACTAAACCTAAGCTTTCGACTCTCTTCTATCACCTCCCCACCCAAAACACCAAATCTATTACGGAAGAGCCAGGCGAACACAAATCTGTTTAGATAGTAGGCGAACAAAAAGGCTAGTGTTCGCCTAAATCTAAAACCAGTCAATTCGAAAGGGTTAATGTGCATGAGTGAGTGTTGTCCAGCTTAGCGCTTCCATCAGTCTCAGACGATCACATCTGTTCTTCAGTTCATCATACATGTTACGGGGTCTATCCGCCCCCCCCCACCGACTTGGGCCAGACACGTTTTCCCGCCATTTCAGTTTTTCGACAAGCAATTTTCGCAGTAATTTTTTTTGCAACTTTGTTTAATTCCAGACACTAAAACTGCTCAAACTATTTGTAAAACAGGGCTTCCCAGCTCAATTTGAGCTATTATTACCGTTTTTTACGAAGCCCAAAACCTCGATTTTTGTGCGTTTTTGCACACTACCCGGAATTTTGACATACACGAACAGTACAGAAGAGGTGTCTGTTAGCTAAAAGAGGTCGTCTGGTAAAGAGCTGAGTCTGCGAGACCAAAATCGTAAATCAAGGCCTGTGGTAGTTAGTGAGACTATGAAAGAAAGCATAAAGAAAAGAAAGAAAGGGCGTCACGTGACACTGACTTGGCGACGTCGTCAGTAAGTAGCTGAGGGTTGGGCGTGTGGTACATGACGGCAAAGTACAATCGTTGTTCCTGAGCGAATTTTTCCAGCTGCTTACGCACTGCTTTGTCCATCTCCACCCATCGGTACTTCAGACGCGCACACTTGAACCGAAGACCGAAATAACTGCTCTGAAACTTAATCGGCTCATTCGCTCCAACGAAAATGTTACATACCAGACACAGAACGGTACAAATACCAGGCAAAAACTCAACGCATTCATGCAACAGG
The DNA here is from genome assembly GCA_030248155.1 of Sabatieria punctata. Taxonomy (NCBI): domain Eukaryota; kingdom Metazoa; phylum Nematoda; class Chromadorea; order Araeolaimida; family Comesomatidae; genus Sabatieria; species Sabatieria punctata. Next base: position 5,651 of record JASANB010007367.1, on the reverse strand, counting down.
TCATCCACCGAAGCGGAGGGGCGTTGGGGTGTCTGGTCGGAAAAATCGTCTCGGGGGTCCCATCCGGAGAGTCTGACCCAAGTCGGGTGGGGGCAGACCCCAGCCCCCTGTTACATGTATTTTAGTTACACAACAGATACAGAATGGTACAGATACCATACATGGGCCGGGGGGTAAGGGGGGTATACCCCTCCCCCTCGGCCGGCCATACCCCCCTCGCCCACCCACCCCCCCCTCCCGGAGGGAGGAAATTTTCGCTTATTTAAGGCAAAATAGGCGTTTTTTGGTCTTTTTCGGGGGACCCCCCCCCCCCCCCCGAGGTCTCCAACCCCCCTACCCCCTCCGGATTTTTCCGGCCCATGTATGACAGATACTACGTAAAAAGTCAACGTATACATGTAACAGGTCATCAGGCGATGGGGGAGTGTTTGGGGTCTGAGAGCCCAAATTGGTGGAGAGTACTAAAAGATCGCTAAAAAACGCTTAAAATAGCCATTTTTATGAAAAAAAGCGCTAAGTACAGCTAAAACCCATTTACAGGCAACTTTAGCGTTTAATTGCAACATGCTCCCAGAAAAACAGCAGGGGTCGAATCGAAAAATCGTCTAGGGAATCGGTCCGGGACGGTCTGGTCTGCCCTAGTAGGTGGGTAGCCCTGCTACAATGAATCAAAGAAATAACTACGCACATTCGTCATTCGGTACTGGTACCACATTTGGTTTGGCCGGTTGACCTAATACAGGCCCAGATACGGGAAAGGGGCTGACGGCAGTTGATCCCCCAGGCCGCCGCTAGCCCTTCAGGAATTTTTAGCGAGAATTTTGCATAGAAAATTAAGAAAAAAATGCGACTAGATTAGGTGTAAACGGGCGCAGAATAGCTTATTTTAACTCATTTGAGCAAAAAATAAGCCTAAAACCTTGATTTTAGTAAAAATTGGAGTTTTAGTTACCAACCCCTTCAGCCTCTTTAGGATTTTAAAATTTAACACCCCGCAGCCAAAATGGTAGCCCATGTCTGCACAGGCCATAACTAAATTTTCGGAAAAACATGAAAGTTCTACCTGTCTAAGCTCTAATTTCTGGCAAATGTACTCCATACAATCCATTCCAGTACTATCGGTGGACAAGGTGCATTGCAGAACCCTGGATTCTTCGACCAACTGAATCGACAAGACGTAGAGATCCCTGGATAGACTGTATTTGCCCGACCGCTTGCCTATCCTCATCATAGGCATCTTTGTCTGAGGCTCTGAAACATTATCATCACAGTGAGTTTTTGGCTAGACATTCTGTAAACTGGAAAAGAACGAAACTGCAGAATACACGCTCTTAGCAAACAGCAGAGAAAGTGGTGTGAGTCAGTAGAGTGAAGGACAGCGAAGAAAAAGGTGTGGAATGCCGTAAATTTATTGGGCACTTGACAATGGCCGGCAATAAGTGTGCGCGTATCCCATATTTCAAGCGCAGACGCGCACGAAATTGGCCGTGGAAAAAAGCGGACAGGTCGCGGATTACCTCGCCTCAAAAATATCTCCGACAGTAGTTCCATTATTTATCAGGACACACCGTCCGTACTAACACTTGGAATACTAGTTATTGCCATGTAAGGAAGCTGTAAACAATGGAAGTTGGACTACATTCTTGTCATTCGAAAATATTCCAGATAGTTACTTTACTTCAACCAAAAGCATGCAATTAGCTCAACAAATATAGCTTAGCACAATGGTGCCGATAGAATAGAGTGTAATAACTGTTCAGAATATTAGTCAAACTGTAGAACAGCGCCACGTATTGCAGCTTGGAATTACATTAACGGGCAAGCGACCAAGCGCTAAGCCAAGTCAGCGGCAAGAATTAATCATTCTATAAAGAGTATTGTGAACGGCAGCAAAAAAATGCACCACAAGAACAGTTGGAACTGCTTGGGAAAGTACACGCAGGAATCTTTTTCTCTAGTTTAATAAAAAATTGAACTGATGGGTGGGAAAGTGTCTGTCAAATCGTTAGGGTTCAGCTTGTGATGGTTGCCAAAATCACTGGAGCGCTCTATAAACAAGTATACTGTATAATTAGGGAAGCCAATGACACCAGCTTGAATTTCGGCTAGATTTTAAATCATGCATAGGAGCTACAGGGCTACGGCAAAACAGTCAATATTTCAGCTTCCCTAGCAGAAACAAGCCAAATAGTAACAGAAAACAACTGTGCCCATTCTCTTAGAAAATAAAGTGAAGTGAAGCAACGACTTTTTCAAACCGAGCAGTGCCCAAAAGCGTTACAACTATTCCTAGCTTGCCGACAGAATAGCTTTACTTGCTATGCAATAAGCAAAACCTGTGCTGCCGAAGTCAGAACGGAATTACAAACGTTTCTTGTTAATAACATTCTAGCATTTAAACCGTGCTATCAAAAAGCTTTTACGCCATCAATCAAATGGGCTCCATCCTTTTCAATTACACCTGGCATCTTGTTCTCCAAACATTTCATTTCTAGTAAAAATCACCAAATCTCGTCGAAAACCACTGGGCAACCAACATTATACACTGAATTAAATTGCACTAGTGCGAATACAACGGTTCTGATATGCTACGTAATTTGAAATATACTTTAATTCAAGCTTCGCTTAGGTATTCATTTTAACGGTTTTATAAAAATAACTAAGCCATTGTAACAACGAGTTAAGAAATGGGAAAATTCCTAGCGCACAGTTTTACTACAGGAAGTAGCAATTTCAGACATACATAGGCCGGCGGGGTAAGGGGGGTATACCCCTCCCCATACATGCAACAGGTCGTCCGCCGATGGGGGAGGGGGGGTTGGGGGTCTGGCGCCGGCCGGGGGGTCTGAGCCAAAATTTTGGGAGGGGGTAGGGCACTAAAAACGGTCAAAAATCGCTATGTTTGGGCTAAAAATCGCCAAAAATCGCTAATTTGGGCTGAAATACAGCTAAAAAGTGCTGTTTTGCGGGCGATTTTGGCAATTTTTGTGTCTGAAATTCTAAAAAAATTGCAAAAATTTGCTCAAAAATTTACTTGCCAGAAAAATCGAAAAGGGGGGTCGGCGAAATCGTCTCGGGGGGGGGGCATCCGGGGGGTCTGGCCTAAGTCGGGTGGGGGGCAGACCCCCTGTTACATTTACATGTATGCCCCTCCCCCTCGGCCGGCCATACCCCCCTCACAGAGGGAGGAAATTTTCGCTTATTTAAGGCAAAATAGGCGTTTTTTTGGCCATTTTTGGCCTTGGGCCCCCCCCCCCCCCCCCCCGAGGTCTCCAGACCGCCCTACCCCCCTCCGGATTTTTCCGGCCCATGTATGATTTCAGACACAAAAATTGGAAAAATCGTCTACAAAACAGCACTTTTTAGCTGTTTTTCAGCCAAAATTAGCGATTTGTGACGATTTTAAGCCGAAAAATTGCGATTTTTTTCGATTTTTGCGCGTTTTTTGGGCCCAACCCCTTTCACAAAATTTGGGCTGAGACCCCCCAGCCCCCGTCCACCTTCGGACCTGTTACCTGATGACCTGTTACACGTATGTTTGTAAGCCATGTTATCGGTTAGAAAAATACAAAAATCTACCTTTATGACAGTTTTTTTAACTTCCTAGAAACGGAAAATGTGATAAAATGTTAAGAAACCTGCAATTTTGCTTTGAATAAAATCAGCGTATTTTTGGTTAGCATTTCACTAACTTGAAGTGAAGCAAATCTGTCCAACCAAAATACAGTTAATATTTACAATAGGTAATAATTCAAAATAAATTCAATATATTGTCGGATCAGATTCAAATCTACATATAAAAACAGACAGTACTACTTACTAGTAGGTAGTCAAAACAGATCACAATCAAAAATAGCAATGTTTTTCACAGAGCCTAAGCCTAAGCAAGAAAGTGATTAATTAATATAGGTATAATGGAGGACCCCTAAAAGTCAGTTGAGTTAAGCCGGTTTAGGCTTAGGCGTCAACTGAATACGGTAGATAAAATTGAAGTTTTTGTTAGGGACCCCTCGAAGTCAGTTTTGCCACCGCTGTAGCAACTGCAAATCTCAACGGATTTGAATGAATCCTTTTTTATATGATAAATAGATGAATTCTTAAAAGATTGCTGAAATTTTCAGTACTGTGCTCTGCTTAGATCCTGAGATATAAGCCCTCATTAGGGACCCCTAAAAATCAGTTAAGCCTTAATTTGCTATCGTTTGATATAAAATACTTTAGGGTTCCAGAAGAAAGTTTTTGAGAAAATCAAGCATTTCTGTCCGGGATCAAGGTATAGTTTCCGGGCGTAAAATCAGGAACCGGCCCCAGATTAAAATTACTACTTTTAATGATCATAACTCATTATAAATTAACAAGTTTTATCGATAAATATCGATTATCGATTACTTCTTGGCAAAATTCCAAAATCGTCCAAAATGGTCATGCTATATATCATTTGAAAGCCCTTCGCCTGACGAGTCTAATGATCACTAAATCAGCATAGGGCACGCCCCGGGAGGCCTGTTTTTCCAAATATAAAAGTACCCCTAGAGACGCATCAGTATAAGCACGCTCCGGAGGCAGACATGGGCTAGCATTTTGGCTGATGGGGGGGGGTAGAATTTTCAATTCCTGATGGGGGGCTGATGGGGGGTAGGAGCGCCTGATGGGGGGCTGAGGGGGTGGTAAGCCAAAAAGTCCGATTTTTGGCGAAAATCAGGGTTTTTTGGCTTATTTTTCATTAAAATAAGCAAAAATTAGCTATTCTGAGCTCATTTACGCCTATTCCAGGCATATTTTTATCATAATTTTCTATACAAAATTCTTCCCAAAAATTCCTGATGGGGGGTAGCGGCCGGCTGATGGGGGGTAGATCAGAGCCTGATGGGGGGTCAACCCCCCTTTGCCCATGTCTGTCCGGAGGGCCTGGTTTAAAAACATAAAAGTACCCCTAGGGGACGCATCGGTATAGGGCACGCTCCAGAGGACCTATTTTAAAAACATAAAAGTACCCCTAGGGGACGCATCAGTATAAGGCACGCTCCGAAGGGCCTGGTTTAAAAACATAAAAGTACCCCTAGTGGACGCATCAGTATAGTGATAAGTACCCCATTAGGGACGCATCAGTATAGTAATGCGTACCCCTAGGCGTATTTTTATATTGGGAAAACAGGCCCTCCAGAGCGTGTTTATACTGATGCGTCCCCTAGGGGTACTTTTATATTTGGAAAACAGGCCCTCCGGAGCGTGCCTATACTGATGCGTCTCTAGGGGTACTTTTATATTTGGCAAAACAGGGCCCCGGGGGCGTGCCCTATGCTGATGTAGTGATCATTAGACTCGTGAGATGAAGGGCTTTCAAATGATATATAACATAACCATTTTGGACGATTTTGAAATATTGGAATTTTGCCAAAAAAAATAATCGATAATCGATATTCATCGATGAAACTTGTTAATTTATAATTAGTTATGATCATTAAAAGTATTTATTTCAATCTGGGGTCGGTTCCTGATTTTACGCCCGGAAACTATACATACCTACATTTACCGGGATCAATCTTTTTAAAATGGACTTTTTTTAGTTAGTTAGTTAGTTAGTTAGTTAGTTAGTTAGTTAGTTAGTTAGTTAGTTAGTTAGTTAGTTAGTTAGTTAGTTAGTTAGTTAG